>JAINVK010000133.1:0-67605 GCA_030068075.1 Paguma larvata
TTGCTAACACTTGTTATTTTTCATTTGACATAGCCATCCCAACGGGAGTGAGTGATAACTCCATTTTGGTTTTGATTTGCATTTTCTTGATGATTAGTGTTTATTGTCTTCTTTGGAAAAATGTTTAAGTTAGATTCTTGCCTGTATTTAAATTATGTTTGGGCTTATTTTGCTATTTTTTTTATTGAACCAGTTTTTTCCAGTTTATATTGACAAATATTTGACATATACTACTACATAGTTTTAAGGCATACAGTGTGATGATTCGATATACATATGTTATGGAATGATACATGATAGATTTAGCTAATATCCACCTTTACATATAGATGCAATAAAAGAAAAGGAAAAAAGAAGGAAAAACTATCCTTGCGATGAGAACTAATAGAGTTTATTGTTTAATGCATCTCCTATAGCTAGGTTCATCATGTTGTACAGTAAAGCCCTAATACTATTATTTGTCTTATCATTGGAAGTTTGTATTTTTTGACCCCCTTTCTTCAATTTAAATTGCCCTTCCCCTACCCTCTGCCTCTGGGTAACAACCAGTTTGATCTCTTTTTTATGAGTTTTTTTTTTAATTCTACCTATAAATAAATATCATAGAGTATTTGTCTTTCTATGTCTAATTTCATTTGGTATAATACTTTCAAGTTTCATCCACAGTGTTATAAATGGTGGAATTTCCTCTTTTTTAATGACTAAATAATATGCCACTGTATATATATGCCACAATTTCTTTATCCATTTATCCATCAGTAGCCACTTAGGTTGTTTCCATGTCTTGGGTATTGTAAACAATGCTGCAATAAACATGAGGGTGCAGATGCTTTTTTCAAGTTAACATTTTTCTTTCTTTTAGGTATATTCCAGAAGTGTAATTGTTGGATCTTATGTGTAAAGTGATATTTCATTGTGGTTTTAATTTGCATTTCCCTAATGACTAGTGATGTCGAGAATCTTTCCTGTACCTGCTGACCTTTTGTTTGTCTTCTTTGAAATGTTCATTCAGGTCCTTTGCTCACTTTTTCATTTGTTTGCTTGTGTGTTTGTTTATTTTTCATTTACTTATTTAACTATTGAGTTGTATGAATTCTTTATATGTTTTGAATATTAACCCCTTTGTTTATTTTTGATTTACTTATTTAACTATTGAGTTGTAGGAGTTCTTATATTTTTGAATATTAACACTGTATCAGCTATATACAAATGTTTTTCCCATTCTGTAAGTTGTCTTTTCATTTTTTTTCTGTCTATAAGATTTTTTTAATGTTTATTTATTTTTGAGAGAGAGAGACAGAGCACGAGTGAGGGAAGAGGCAGAGAGAGAGGAGACACAGAACCCAAAGCAGCTTCAGACTCTGAGCCGTCAGCACAGAGCCCCACGAGGGACTCGAATTCACAAACCACGAGATCTTGACCTGGGCCAAAGTTGGATGCTTAACTGACTGAGCCACCCAGGTGCCCCTGTAGAAGCTTTTTAGGTTAAGGCAGTACCAATTCTTTCCTTTATTGTGTTACTTGTGTTTTAGGTGTCATATCCAAAAAATGTATTACCAAGACCCACATCAAGGGGCTTTCTCCTTATGTTTTTCTTCTAGCACCTTTATAGTTTCAGGTTTTACATTTAAATCTTTAATCCATTTTGAGTTAACTTTTGCAAGGAGTCTAAGATATGGGTACTGTTTATTCATTTATATGTGAAGATACAATTACTCAAGCACCATTTATTGACAAAAACCATCATTTGATTTGTATGAGTTCTTTATATATTTTTGATATTACCTCTTATGGGACTGTGGCTTTCAAATATATTTTTTTCTCTTTCTGTAAATTGCCTTTTAATTTTGTTGATTGTGTATTTTGTTCAGAAGCTTTTTAGTTGGATGTAGTCGCATTTGTTTATTTTGCTTTTGTCATTTAGTTCACATCCAAAATATTGTTGGCAAGGCCATATCAAGATTTTTCTCTGTTTTCTCCAAGGAGATTCATGGCTTCAGGTCTTAAATTTAAGTCTTTAATCCTTTTTGAGTTAATTTTTGTGAATGGTATAAGTCGGGATCCACTTCGATTCATCTGCAAGCAGCTATCTAATTTTCTTGGCACCGTTTACTGAATAGAGTGTCCTTTCCCTGCTAAGTATTCTTGGCTCCCTTGTCAAATGTGAGGTGATATTACTTTGAAATCTTATTCATAAGATTCTACGTACTAAGACCTATTTTTTGTTGTTTTCTTATAAAAAAATCCAGGTATAAGCACTGTGTTTTATTTAAAGTTTATTCTTTCTCCAGTATATTTGAGATAGAGATTTTTTCCCCCCTCTGGACTCAGTGAGTTGGTAACTGTTCCTCCTTCTAGTCATTGAAATCACCACATCGTCTTATGTTGTGGCCTTTCTCATGGGAGTTTCTGGACTCTAGTACTGACATGATGCTGTACCATCTATGGGGGCCTTTGATGGGCAGAAATGTGAGTTAGGCCTCACTTCCCTTTTAATCCCTCCTTCCTTTTTTATTTTTTTTTAAGTAGTTTTTTTCATCAGACACCTGAGTGGCTCAGTGGGTTGAGCATCCAACTTCAGCTCAAGTCATGATCTCATAGTTCATGAGTTCCAGCCCCACATCCGGCTTGCTGCTGTCAGCCTGTCTGCACAGAGACTGCTTCCAATCCTCTTTTCTCCTTTCTCTGCCCTTCCCCTGTTTGCGCTTTCTCAAAAATAAATAACTATTAAAAAATAAAGTAGTTTGTTTATTCCCATGTTTAACTGGAAGTGTTTACAATTCAGTAGAACCAAAAATCTTATATTTAAAAACCACAGCTCTCTGTCCAAATATCTTTACACTAGCCTCTCACTTGAATTTGAAAATTGTTTCAGTTTTGTTTTCAGGGTAGCTAAATCTAAATCTCCAAAAAATATGTTTATAGCTCTATTTTTCAAGTTATCTAATTCAATGTATCTTGATTTTGCTATGCTAGGTGAGCATTTAGTTTACCTATATTCTACCCATCCTTTAACTCCTACCTTTATAGCTAGGCCCTTTTTCATTCACATATCAATTAGTTTTAAATATTTAAATATTTGTAATGTGTCTTTATTTTGTGACATCAACAGTAAACAATATTTTCCCACTATTTTTGTCTTAGTACATTTTGTCTACTATAATGAAATACCATAAATTAGGGGGCTTATACACAACAGAAATTTATTTCTTACAGTTTTTGATGCTGAGAAGTCCAAGATTAAAGCACTAGCAGAGTTGGAGCTTGGTGAGATCCCCCTTTGTGGTTCACAGATGGCTGTCTTCTTTCTGTCTATCTTCTTTCTCTGTCCCCATGTGGTAGAAGGCGCTAGGGAGTTCTCTGGGGTCTCTTTTATAATGGTACTCCCAGTAAAAACCTAGGTGTGTGAGCATAATTCATTCTAGAAGCATGCCTGTAATCCATAGCCTTCGTATATCAAAGCAAATTTCAAGAACCGTTGGCTCAATTGTGCTCATTTGACATTTGGTGTCACGTACTACTCACATTGCAAGACATCACTTGTGGATCAAGTTAAAATGTCTTAGAAATGTTCATCTTCCAGAACATTCGTAGAACAAGTTACTTGCAATCCAAAATTTTACTGTAAGCCCATCCATGAGGGCTATCCAGTAGCTTTGATCACATCCCATGATTTCACCTTCTAATATCATCGCCATGGAGATTTAGTTTCAACGTACAAATTTTGGAGGATACAAGCTTCCAGACCATAGCAATGTTACTTTAGAAAAAAAGGATATTAACATTCTTTTTTCTATAAATCTGCTTTCCTTTTCTTCCCATTTCTTAAAGTCTGTTATCCGTGCTTGTATTTCCATTTTATTTAAAAATCATATAAAATCTTTTCTATTTTCTGTTTGGACTGATTCTAAAAATTCTGAAATCCACAAAAATTGTCTAACCAAATATGCTTATGTAAAAGTCAGGGAGAGCAGAACCAAATAACGTATTATGTTCAATAGCTAAAAATGGCAATGAATTTTTTTTCACATTCTTTCCATTGACAATTGTATTGAAGACTTTTGCTTAAATCTGTATGGGCTCTGTGACTTTTGACAAATAAAACATGGCTGTATCACTTTTAGGCTGTGAATTAAGAGATTGCAGCTTGCATTTCTTTGTCTTAAAGGACCATCTGGGATCCCTCCAGTGCCATGGAAGCAAGTCTGATTTCCCTCAGGCCCTAATGCTGAGGACAGAGTATGCGTTGGCACTTTGCTTGACAGTCATAATGGGACCTGCACTTTCATCCATTTCTTCCAAAGCAGTAGACTTATGAGTGAATCAGTCTTGTATTCCCCATACCAATTTATCCACCATCTGGGTACTAGTGCATGGCTTCTGTTGATGCCATATAAAATAGCAGAATTGTCCAGCTAATCAATACTCATATTCCTAATCTCTAGAATTGTGAGATTTCATACAGTTGTTGCTATAAGCCACTAAATTTCAGGTTGTTTTTTTTTTTTTTTGATTGTTTGTTTCATTTTGTTTGAAAAGGTAAGTAACTAGGAGAGTATTGAATTTTCTTATTTGTTCAAGAATTTTATTTCCTAATTTTTTGTTGGATTGTCCTTTTTAAACCTGTGCAATATATCTATATTATATCATTAATTATTTTCAAATGATATATTATCTTTTCCCATTAGTCCTCTTTTTAAAAATAGAAATAAAGAACTATGGCATAGGTCACTCAATTAACATCGTTATACCTGGTTACCCAGCACCCCGGTTAAAATTAAGACACTTTATTGGAAAGATTCTGAGCAATGGCATAGATTTATATCTTAGATTTTATAATTGTTGGTTACCTTTTTGCATGATTAATAATGATTATCTTGAGTTTGACTTTTTTTTCTCATTTCTGTCATCAGTTGTTTGCTTCTCCCTGAAAACTCTAAGAGAGCTCAGTGGTGGTGTGTGTGAAGAAGGTCCTACACTTGTGGGAGTTTCAAATTTTGAAGTTACATAGCACTCTGATTTTCACACTTTAAGTGAAAATAAGGCACAGCAGAAAAAACTTAAAGAGAATTAATTCAAATGAGAGATTCATAGAATTTTTATTTCAAAGAAATGCTGATAACATAGACAAACATAACAGTTAGCTAAGACATATTAAAGTAGAGCCAATAAATGAACTGGTTAAAAAAGAAAGGGGGGACGCCTGGGTGGCTCAGTTGGTTGAGCAACCGACTTTGGCTCAGGTCATGATCTCGTGGTCTGTGAGTTCGAGCCCCGTGTCAGGCTCTGTGCTGACAGCTCAGAGCCTAGAGCCTGCTTCACATTCTGTGTCTCCCTCTCTCTCTGCCCCTCCCCCACTCATGCTCTGTCTCTGTCTCAAAAATAAATAAACATAACAAAAAATTAAAAAAAAAAGAAAGAAAGGGAAGGGAAAGGAAAGGAAGGGAAGGGAATGCAAGTCAGAAAAAAAAAACACATAAAACTTTCAATTGCACATATGATTAATAGGCTTTGTGCTCACAGTTAATTGACATTACTGAGGTAAAAGGTCATGAATGAAGGGTTAAAAAATCAGTTATAATGAGGCACCTGGGTGGCTCAGTTGGTTAAGTGTCCGACATAGGCTCAGGTCATGGTCTTGTAGTTCATGGGTTCTAGCCCCGCGTTGGGCTCTGTGCTGACAGCTCAGAGCCTAGAGTCTGCTTCAGATTCTGTGCTTCCCTCTCTCTTTCCTTTCCTGCTCATGCTCTGTCTCTCTCTTGCAAAAATAAATAAATGCTAAAAAAATAAACAAAAACAAATAAAAAATGTAATGAATTAAAAATGCGTGCAACATTCCTCATTTTCTTCGCATTTTATAATGCGATTTTTTTTTTTTTTTACCATTTGTCTCTCTTCCAAGCCATAAAGTGAGTTGATGGTTGGTCCTTTCCTTTTAGATAGAATTTTTCTGCTTTATTCTTCAGAAATAGCTGGTTTTACATTTCTCAGTCAGTAATAAATTTACTTCCATTACTACAACTCCTGGTTTACCATTAAAAGGGAAATAAGAAAAACCACTGACAAGGAAAACTGGGTATTTAAAATATGTATAAATGCAAAATGATACAAAGATACATTGATAGAGGTGTATAGAGCTTTTATTTGGTGATTACTTAAGCTAACTGATTTTTCTTAAATCTTTTAGGGACTTTCCATCTTTAGTCTTCTTCATCCTCACCTAATACCCACCGTGTACCACACGTATACACAAATATATAGCACCAGGGGCGCCTTGGTGGCTCAGTCGGCTGGGGGTCTGACTTTGGCTCAGGTCATCTCGGGGTCCCTGAGTTCAAGCCCCACGTGGGGCTCTGCACTGACGGCTCAGAGCCTGGAACTGATTTGGATTCTGTGTCTCCCTCTCTCTCTGCCCCTTCCCTCACTCGTGCTCTATCTCTATCTCTCTCTCTTAAAAATAAATAAACATTAAAAAATTTAAAAAATATAAAGCACCATATTATTATAAGGTGTTTTTGCATTTTTATTATCTAGGATTTTTGGCAACCTTTTATGTGGTGAAACCATGGGTGCTTTTAATACAAATGAAAGGCCCATAAGATACGTGATAAAATACTCTAGAATAATAAAGATCTTCATAAGCTGTCCCTTGGATTCAGAAAGTCTTAATGCTTTCAACCCCTCACTCTCACCCCCACCCATAACTACTGCTCCTGGCCCGCAAATACAGATTATCAGTGAAGTGTTGTTGCCACTTAGGACGCTCTGGGACTTTAATAGATGTCAAGATCATACCCTGACCCCTGAGGTCAGAGGAAGGCCCGTCATAGTTCTAACTTACTCTAGAGACATATTTGAACATATGTGCACTACCTCAGCAAGTAGACTGATGAGCTTAATAGCACTGACTGAAACTAGAGGTATGCATTCAGTGCAAATGTCATTTCGAATGAAATGATGGGCACGTAATCTCTATACGTAGAATCCACTTGGCACATTAAAAAAAAAAGGAAGCCCTAAAGTTGGCCAAATGATATTATCGAAGTAATAAACAGTATTACTAGTGTGTAAATTTGGATTAAAAACAATAAATTCATGGCTTTAGTCAAATTACATTAACTCACTATTTTTACCTTAAAAAAAAAAGACAATTTCCCCTGTGACTCACTATTATTGCGTTCTGTGCCCATGTGATTAGGTTTTTCCAAGGGTTGTTTGTACTTCCTCATCCCTCTTTCACTGCAATATAAACTCACACCCGTAGTGGTCATCCTTGCAGATCCGGATTCTCAATACTGAGTTTAGCATGGTCCAAATCAAATATTAGTTGATTGAATTGTACCTACTAGATAATTATGAACTTGAAGGTTGTGGACCTTATACTTTGAATGTTTTGAGTGAAGGAGAACGTATACTCATTCTCATGACTGAAAACTGTCATGCTCAGCTCTTCGAACTCCGAGATTTTACAAGTTCCCAGCAAATGACTACCAGCCAATCCATTTTATGTAATAAGTTTCTCCAACCACAAAGCTGTTTCAGTTGCTGACAGGTGATCTTTCATTTTGTCTCAGGATATTATAGCAAAGTAATGAAGATTACTAAGTGAGTTATTGCTATAATGTGAAAAAAAATTTTTAAAAAAGTGAATGGATGTCGTTTTCCAGTTGTCTGTCTACAGTGCCTCTTGATGCTTTCTGGAGCACTGACATTCAGGAAGTCTTATCTACTTATTTTCAGAAACCAGGCTTCATGACAAGCCTGTTATCCTTATAGAGATCATGACTTACTTAACCCAATTTAATTATAAGCTGAGAAGTGTTTTCTACATAGTTCAGGCATTTTGTGAGAATACTATTAATTATTAATAAATATGGCAAGTCATTTCACATGGCACAACTGGCTGTAATCCATGCCTCTATCGCATATTTTTCCCAATTTTGTTTAGTGAATAGTTCCTTTTTATTTTGTTACTTCCATTTCCTTCCTCCTAAATAATTTCTAAAGATCATTATGCTTTCTTTGTTTATTTATATTCCAATCAGTTCCTAAAGGAATTTAAGATGCCAAGGAGACATTTGAATGCACAAAAGTAGCCGTACATAACTGAACTTGTACATGGTAATGTTTAAACACGTACTTGAAACTACAAGGACAAGCGGATATTACTGAAAAATATACATGCAATTACTTTTTATTTCTTCCGAAAATATTTGCTGACCACTAGTCTGGAAGACAGTGAGATAGTAGTAAGGCTAAATACATTGGAATAATAATGACTTGTGCTCACTTTCGACAATAGCCAAATCATGGAAAGAGACCAAGTGCCCATCAACTGACGAATGGATAAAGAAGAGGTGGTACATATATACAATGGACTACTATGTGGCAACGAGAAAAAATGAAATCTGGCCATGTGTAGCAACATGGATGGAACTGGAGGGTATTATGCTAAGTTAAATAAGTCAGGCAGAGAAAGACAGATACCATATGTTTTCACGCATAGGTGGATTTTGAGAGACTTAGGAGAAAGCCATGGGGGAGGGGAAAAGGGGGAAAAATCACAGAGAGGGAGCGAGGCAAAACCTAAGAGACTCTTAAGTACTGAGAGCAAAGTGAGAGTTTATGGGGAGTGTGAGAGAGGGCAGAGTGGGTTACGGGCTTCGAGGAGGGCACTTGTTGGGATGAGCACTGGGTGTTGTATGGACACCAATTTGACAATAAATTATTTAAAAAAATTTAAAAATAAAAAAAGAATCACTTGTGCTCATATTGAGTCCAGGTTCCAAAATTCCTTGCTATGTGGCTTCATGCAGGTCACATAACCTCTCTTTGATCAGTTTCATTTTTTTTTAAATTTTTTTTAACGTTTATTTATTTTTGAGAGACATAGAGACAGCGTGTGAGCAGGGGAGGGGCAGAGAGAGAGAGGGAGACACAGAATCCGAAGCAGGCTCCAGGCTCTGAGACACCAGCACAGAGCCCGACGTGGTGCTTGAACTCACAGACCGCGAGATCATGACCTGAGCTGAAGTTGGAGGCTTAACCGACTGAGCCACCCAGGCGCCCCTGATCAGTTTCATTTTGAGCAAACTGTGTTTTAGAATAGAACCTGCCTCAGAGTTTTGTGTTTTCTTTCCCAATGGATGAAATGGTCATAAATGTCTTAGAATATTATCAAGCATGTAAGAAGATAATGAGTGTTTTCTGCACTCTTGTAAGTCACATAGCCATAAGAGAGATATTGTCAGAGACAGAAGACAGCGAGTGTGAAGAAGGAACAGGATACGGAAGTGTACCCGAAGGGTGACACCTTGCAGATTATACATGATAAATGAAACCTTGATAACAGCTAATTAAGCTAAACTAAACTAACCTTGTTTGAGTATGTACCACACGCTGTCTCCTTCAACTTCCCCATGAGAAAACTAAGGTTTGATGTATTGTGAGTACCTTCTCAAGTTGACAGAAAAACATGTAGCAAGATTACAACGCAGGCTTTCATTCACTCGGGCCCTCACTCTTACTTGTTTCGCCAGGAAACCACTTTCTATAAACTTGACATGAAACTTGGATGTGCCGTGTCAGCACACTTTCTCTCCGAAGCTCCAGATCGGTTCTCCTGAAGCTAGGAGGGAAAATGCACTTGCATTCCTCAAAGTGGAGCACGCGGAATCCTAGATGCTACTGCAGCACCCTGGGAACTCTAGTCTGACATTTAGCTTCTTTGTGTCTCTTTTCTAAATAAAAGACCCATTCAAACAATACAAAAGAAAACTATAAAAAAGAATGAGCTAAACTAGGTGACCTCAGTTATTCTGTGCAGATTTGTCCTATACAGAACTGTGTTAGCCCCAACAATGGCAGTATTGGGGCCTTATTTGACGTAATTATTTTTAGTCCTCTATTCATTGATACTATCAAGAGATTTATGAACTATTTTCTTTTTTATTATTTTTTCGTGTTTTTATTTTTTGAGAAAGAGCAAGAGAGAGATAGAGCAGGGGAGAGGCAGAGAGAGAAAGGGAAAGAGAGAATCCCAAATAGGCTCCTCACTGTCAGCACAGTGCCGAATGTGGGGCTCGATCTCACAAATGGAGAGAGCATGACTGAGCTGAAGTTGAGTCAGATGCTTAACAGATTGAGCCACCCAGGCACCCCTGAACTAGTCTCTTTTTCTTGTGGCTAAACAACGTTAACTGTATGTTGCTTCCAAAGATGACACTATTCCTTTAATACATATGTCAAACTTGTGAATTGTTTTATATTGATCTATGGTCCTTAAAGGAATACTCAGTATAATTTATGTAATTCATTTTAGTATAATTTCCACAGATTTGATTTCTTGGTGTAATAATTCCATAAAGGAAAATATTTAACCATTTCTATTATTTTCATTATATTTTCTGTCATGTTCATTTGCATGAAAAAAACCATTATGTGATTTTTAAATGTATTTTATTATTCTTATATACTGTATGTATTCTTATATATATTAGTTGTGTATATTATTATCAGGTAAAATAGTTTTATAATTTAAGGTATTAGAAGTATTTCAAACATAAATGAATGTTTTTTGAAAATATTTCAGATATATAGGTGGGAACTGAAATTTTACCTATCTTGAAAACTCCCCTGAAAGAGATTTCAAGTAAAGAAAATCAAAGATCAATAGGTCAGAAAACATAGAATGAGAACAGCTTAGTGAAGCGGAGGACAGCTTTTGGTGTCACATGGATCTCAGCTGAAGATCCGTCTCTTGCTATTTTCTACTGTTTGAACCTCAGTCTCTATCATTCTATAATGTGGATTATATTGTGATCCCGTTGAACAATTCCCCGAACTAATTTTGTCTTGTCTCTTCCCAATACTCCATGGCTTTAGCTTCCAAACTCTGGGTGTTTTAGGAAGCCGGCCGTGTCTTCTTTCTAGAGCACGTGACAGAGGCCTAACCGATTAGTGTGCCCCACCTGCAATCCAAGCTAAATTGCTGAACCCAGAGTGTAAGTCAGGAGATTCGATTGATATGTGAAAACAAAAAGCACTGATCCTCCATGTAGACATACCCCATGACTACTGCACGCATACTTTAGAGCCGCACTGGAATAATGCAGAGCTCAGAAAATCCCAGGGGGACTTTCGAGCTTTGATGACACTGAGATCAGACTCTAGTGAAGTCCTTGTTACTTCAAATCTTTTCAATTATGTGTACCAGTACATTTTCTTTTTTTTTTCCCCAAAGTATTTGAGATGGGTTTTCATGTATTTGCAATATAAACACATGACTTACGGGAAGTAAACCCTCCAGTCAGAGGGTTGAAAGTTTAACAGTATAGGTTGACAATCCTCATCTAAATTCCCTGAGGAAAGATGTGCTTTGGAATTGATTTTTTTTGTTTCATTTTTCAACAGGAGATGCAGTACGTATAGTATATGATAGCTAAAACTGCCACAGGGATCTATGGCAGTAACCTGTAATCAAACTCAATATTTCTGCTGCAAAATGTGTGAACAATCACAATCAATGGGACTTTTTTTTACAAACAATAACAACAACAACAACAACTAGAAATAGCCTACTGATTGTTCAACTCAGGCTTTGCTAAAAAGCGAATTTTAAAGGAAAATTTTGAGGCATATCGCTCCAAAGTTTAAATTTGCAGGTATATGTACCTCTTCTCTCTGTCTCTCCCTCTCTTTCTCGATCTTTCCCTCTGTTCTTATCTGCTTTATAAAAGTCACTTCGTTAGTTCAGTTACTCAAGATATGGAAGCTTCTTTATGAATAGGACGTAGGCAAATTACATCGTTTTCTTTATCACCATCTACACTATGAAAAAGATAGATTGTAGTTTACTCTTCCCTGCCACTAAAATGTACTTAGACTAAACTAAGAGCAAAATTTCCTGGAATGTAAGAAACATGTATTCTGGACAGATATGTTTTAATCGGAGTTTTCCCCATTTTCCTCCTTCGACACAAAACCTATTAAATATCATTCTCATTCATTATGATGAATAACTCAGCTCTTGAAAAACATATGCTATGTCAGCAACTATTTGTTCTGTTTCTGATGACTGATAAAAATGGCACAAGTTAGTTCTTGTTAGAGAAAAAAAAATTTCGACAAATGCAAAACAAGATTTTCACTGTTATTGTAGTTTTCCCCCACAAAAATCATATGAAGTACATTAAAACAGATATAACACTCATGATGTGGTTAAGAAAACTGTGGCCAAGAGATAGTAAATTTCATATTCAGCGTGCAATAGGTAAATTCGAACTTTAGATTTTTTTCTCTATCAACTGTATTAATCATTTTTGGAGAATTCATTCTATGTATTTAGGAATAATAATGTTAGAGGTAAATAATATTTAAAAAATGTTTCTAAGCCTTTACTTCATTAGGTATTTCCAGTTGTCTGGTATCATTCTTACCATTTTTTCACGTAAAGGAAGAAGTGAGAAACTAAATGGCAGTATTCTAACCATATCTTATTCTAAATATATATTTGCAGAGGATTTGTAACCTAGAGGAAAGTAAGTTGTCCTTACAGGTTGTAGTCATCATTATTAATAATATTAATAAAAACGTGTTATAATGACATCATTTTTAAACTTTCAGAGAACTTTTCCCTAACCTAGTTTGAATGTTGCCTGTAAAACACAAACATATTGCTTCTTATGTAGTTTTGCTCTTACTTCAAGTATATATTCTACTCAAACATTGAGCATACCGACTTTGTCTGTCAAGACATAATTAAACCCTGCAAACCCCACTGTAGTTATGTTAAGTAAAATATAAATTTATTAAAATATAAAAAGGGTCCATCAAATTTTCTGCAGTGCTAGAGAATCAGGCCAGGCATCTACGCAGCCCGGAATAACAACCAACACATACCATTGTCTGACCTAATAAGCCATCTGCTTCGGTCGCTGCTGAGCCCAAGGATGACAGTCACTAGTGCAGCACTGTTACGATGACCCTGGCAGTGGCTACGCCTGCCCAGTGGCTACTTCACCATCATGTTCATGGAAGTGATTTCTCTGTAGAATGTCATGTGTGTCCCTTTTTCCCTAAATAGTGTCGCATGGGTTGTACGTGAATGATGAAGCCCATAACAACTATTTGAGACTGTCTTCAAGAGAGAGAGGAATGCGTTGCTGGCTTTAATTTTACGAAGCAGACATTCTTAAAACAGATAATCCTGAAACTTAGAAAAGCATGTCAAATTCTTAAATGACCAAAACATGCAGGTTATTTTGGTCCAAATAATAGGATTTGAAAATAATTTCTATTTTTAGAAAACCTGAAAACTGTGTTCAGCGGCATCGACAACATGCTAGCACAGTGCTGATGGCAGAAACAGCAGAGGCATTAAGCAGTGGAAATATTAATCATGAAATCGCCACATTGGCGCAGTTGTCTGTGCGAAGGCAGCGCCAGGCTGATGGCCATGGCATTCCTGATGACAAGGACGGTGGGGTGCTAAGTGTGGGTTCATGGGCTTCATTGCTCTCCACTGATGCATCGATATCTTGAGTGCTGACAACCTTGTCTTTGACATCAGCAACAGAACTGTTGCTTTGACACTAATAAGAAGTGAAGGCATTTTTTCTGATGGTCAGTCGCAAAGAGTCTAGTTTTGCATGGAGTAAAAGCAAGAGTTGTCTGTAGAGAGGGAAGAATTGCTGCAGAATACAATTATACATACTTTATGTATTGAACATAGTTGTGTGTGTGAATGTGTGTGTGTGTGTAAAGTAGAAAGTCTCTGAAGGACTGTAACAATATTTGGAAGGGGAATGATGGAAAGATAAAGTCCCTATCAGTTAATGTTAAGATTCTGTTTCAATCCTGAGATATACGAAGTCCGACATTCGCATGGATTTCAGTGTTTTGAAAATGGCTGCATTCTTATGTTATAAGGAAAGTCACTACCCATAAATCACAGAATCGAAATCTCCCTACAACTTGGAAATGGTTAGAGCGGTCATTCAAAATACTGACTTTTAAATATTTGTCATAAAATTGAAATCTCATATGGGAGGGAACTCAATTAAAAAAAAAAAAAGAACTCAATGCAAAAGACCTAAATGAAGGCGAGTTAGGGGGTGTGGAAAAGAACACCACTCTTTCCACTCACTCCCACTTCCCAGGTTCCCTCTCCCCGCCACCTCCATCTCCAGAAAAGTTTCTGGGAGACTACCCAGGAGCCTCTGTAAAAATTGAAAAACGAACTAGTGCTGCAAAGATGGGAAAGAGATTATGTAGAAGAGGAATGACACGTGAGCTGCATGGGTAGGGCGGATTTAGGGACTCAGAGCTAAGGGGAGTCCATTTCAACTTAATATAGAGAAGAACTTTATCATTTACAGAACTTTGTAAAAACGAAGTGACTGGATATTTTCAGAGACCGGTCACTAATGGCTTTCAAGGGGATTTAAATATCAGGAGAGTGATAAAGATAGAGTCTTTAGATTCTAGCATTATATGATATCACAGTTTATATCATTTGCACGTCAATCCTACAATAACTCCCTGCCACGACCATTAGGTAAACTAGAAATACATTTTGAAAATTCTGCATATCTTATATGTTTTTAGATACCAGTGGTATAATGAATTCCACATTGCCTTTTTTCTTTCTGTTTTACTACATGAAGACCTTTATTTCTGTGACATTTGATGCCTTTATAAATAATAATTCTTGTTTTCTAGATGCTCCAGAGAAGCATCTAGACGTAAAATGTAGGAGGTAAAGTGCCAATAAAATGTAGGTATGTTTGGCCATGTACACTGTACTGCATTGGCATGTTTTTCTTTGAAAGACCTTGCAAAGGAAGGACAAAGGAACATCTGACAGCACGATGAGATAAAATAAGACGCACCGCAGGCGTTAAAAAACAGCATCCGCTTAATAGATGAACCAGTTCAGGAAACACTTTCCTTTAATTCTGAAAGTAATAGATTCATAGTTTCCAGGTTACAGAAACACACTGTGTCTTTTCTTATTTTTGGAAGAGTAAGTTGCCTTTTCTTCCTCTGCAATTATGCCTCAGACCTTTGCGTTAGGAGAAATGAGAAAACCCCTGCTCCTTACGTGTGTCATCGTATACCGGGATAATGCATCCGTTTCTCTGCGGGTTACTTTACATAAAATGTTTATGTAAAAGATAAGAAGAAACATCATAATAATAAGATGAAAATTTTATCAGAGAAACATTTTTTTTTTAATTTGAATGCTTATTTATTTTTGAGAGAGAGAATGAGACAGAGTGTGAGTGGGGAAGGGGTGGAGAGACAGGGAAACACAGAATCCGAAGCAGGCTCCAGGCTCCACTCTGTCCGCACAGAGCTCCATGCAGGGCTCAAAGCCATGAACTCTGAGATCTTGACCTGAGCCAAAGTTGGATGCTTGATACACTGAGCCACCCAGGTGCCCCATCAGAGAAACATTTACATATAATAGATCAAATATTTTACCAATGACATAAACCTTTCATTAGGTTAAATTACAACAATCTACGATTTTATCTTTTATTAATTTCTTTGAAGAAATTTATATATTTATTTCTATTTATAAATTTGTTTTATAAATAATAGTTAATAAATTATATTTATAATTTTTTCTTAATTCTGCCTTTAATTTATTCTGTGTAAAATGAAAATGATTGCAGTTAATGGTTGCTTGAAGTTGATATTATTTGCTGTTTCTGACATGTATTTGCATAGAATTAAAGGTGTTTTAAGAAGAGAGCTCTCCTTAGGTAGTGATCTCAGTGTTCATGAGATCAAAGCTTGCTTTGGGCTCCATACTGATAGTACAGAGGCTACTTGGGATTCTCTCTTAATATCTCTCTCTGCCCCTCTCCCATCAAATTAAATACATATCAGGAAACTATAGATGCTGGCGGGGATGTGGAGAAGCAGGCACCCTCCTACACTGTTGGTGGGAATGCAAACTGGTACAGCCGCTCTGGAAAACGGTGTGGAGGTTCCTCAAAAAAATGAAAATAGAGCTACCGTATGACCCAGCAATAGCACTGCTAGGAATCTACCCAAGTGACACAGGAATGCTGATGCATAGGGGTACGTGTACCCCAATGTTCATAGCAGCACTTTCGACAATAGCCAAATCGTGGAAGCAAACCAAGTGCCCATCAACTGACGAATGGATAAAGAAGTTGTGGCACATATATACAATGGACTACTACATTACTATACAATGGCAATGAGAAAAAATGAAATCTGGCCATGTGTAGCAACATGGATGGAACTGGAGGGTATTATGTTAAGTGAAATAAGTCAGTCAGAAAAAGACAGATACCATATGTTTCCACGAATAGGTGGACTTTGTGAGACTAAGCAAAAACCAGGGGAAGGGGAAGAGGGGAAAGGAAAAAAAGACACAGAGAGGGAGGGAGATAAAACATAAGAGACTCTCAAGGACTAAGAACAATCTGAGGGTGAGGGAGGTGAGGGAGGTGAGGGAGGGGGGAGAGGGGGTGACGGATATTAAAGAGGGCATGTGTTGGGATGAACACTGGGTGTTATATGTAAACCAATTTGAAAATAAACTATTATAATGAAAAAAAAAAAACAAAAACAAAAACAAAAAATAAAATAAAATAAAATAAAATAAAATAAGAAAGCTATGCTAAGAAACTAGGAACACAATGACTGAAATTATATAAAGAATGAAAACATTATCTGTGAGAGTAGGATGGTGGTTTTTAAACATTAATACTCCAAGACGCTTCTGCCAGTATTCTATGAAGTTCAGTCATACTGGAGGTATCACGGAATAGCACAATGGAAGCCAATTTTATACTCAAAATGACTTTTCCAAGTAAAAGGAATTAAAATAATCCTCAAATATTCACAGAGGCTGCTGCACTTACACAGAAAATATGTCTTCTAGATTAAAAACAGATCTATAACACTTGCTTCAAAAGTGACAGGAGGAAAGAGAGAGAAGAAAGAAAATGACCAATTCATACCATAACGTGTTAGGGAGAAACAAACTCTTCCATTGAACAGATTGGTCACAACATGACTGTTAAATCTGTGCTGAGTAACCATTTAAACAAAGAAAAAAGCCTACAAGTAGCAGATATTCCAGAAAAGATGAACAGCATGTGAGACCTACATGGATTGATATAGGCTGGCAGAGATTAATTTACATGAACCTAATACAACTTAGTCTTCAAGGTTCCTCCGTTAATCAGTCACCTTTAAGCCCTAAGATTTTCCTCGAGACACACATGGAAGAAGCAGCAGCCCTGACCTGAACTAGAGGTTTGTAACACTGGCCCACCAAGTGAGTCATCCACTCCGTCCTAATGTTTCTCTTGGGATTGAGGATAGGCAAGGTCAGAGGAAATGTGACTCCAGTGGTAACCGCCCCTGCTGGAACTAAGGGAGCATCCACAACTTTCTTCTTGATGTCAAGAAACTTAATAATATGCTGCTCAGTCTTTGCTGAGGTCAGACTGCCTGCGGGAGGGATGGAAGAACTTGATCAGAGACTGTGGAGCAAAGCTGAACCTGACGATCAAAGGGAAGGAGTTCCCCAAAGCCTTGCCACTACAGGAAGAACCTGCTAAGCAAAAACCTACAAAAAAGGTACAGATGCTAGATTTTATTTTATTTTATTTTATTTTTTTTATAATAGTTTATTTTCAAATTGGTTTACATATAACACCCAGTGTTCATCCCCAACATGTGCCCTTTTTAATGCCCATCACCCCCTCTCCCCCCTCCCTCATCCCCCTTACCCTCAATTTTTTCTTAGTCTTTGAGAGTCTCTTATGTTTTATCTCCCTCCCTCTCTGTGTCTTTTTTTCCTTTCCCCTCTTCCCCTCCCCCTGGTTTTTGCTTAGTTTCGCAAAGTCCACCTATTCGTGGAAACATATGGTATCTGTCTTTTTCTGACTGACTTATTTCACTTAACATAATACCCTCCAGTTCCATCCATGTTGCTACACATGGCCAGATTTCATTTTTTCTCATTGCCACGTAGTAGTCCATTGTATATAAGTACCATAACTTCTTTATCCATTCGTCAGTTGATGGGCACTTGGTCTCTTTCCATGATTTGGCTATTGTCGAAAGTGCTGCTATGAACATTGGGGTACACGTGCTCCTATGCATCAGCATTCCTGTGTCTCTTGGGTAGATTCCTAGCAGGGCTATTGCTGGGTCATAGGGTAGCTCTATTTTCATTTTTTTGAGGAACCTCCACACCGTTTTCCAGAGTGGCTGCACCAGTTTGCATTCCCACCAACAGTGTAGGAGGGTGCCTACTTCTCCACATCCTCGCCAGCATCTATAGTTTCCTGATTTGTTCATTTTAGCCACTCTGACTGGTGTGAGGTGGTATCTCAGTGTAGTTTTGATTTGTATTTCCCTGATGATGAGTGACATTGAGCATCGTTTCATGTGTCTGTTGGCCATCTGAATGTCCCCGTTGGAGAAGTGTCTATTCATATCTTCCGCCCATTTCTTCACTGGGTTGTTTGTTTTTTGGGTTTGGAGTTTGGTAAGTTCTTTATAAATTTTAGATATTAGTCCTTTATCCGATATGTCATTTGCGATGATCTTTTCCCATTCCGTTGGTTGCCTATTCGTTTTGTTGGTTGTTTCTTTTGCCGTGCAGAAGCTTTTTATCTTGATGAGGTCCCAATAGTTCATCTTTGCTTTTAATTCTCTTGCCTTTGGAGACGTGTCGAGTAAGAAATTTGTGCGTCTTAGGTCAAAGAGGCTTTTTCCTGTTTTCTCCTCTAGGATTTTGACGGTTTCCTGTCTCACATTCAGATCTTTTATCCATTTAGAATTTATTTTTGTGAGTGGTGTAAGAAAGTGGTCTAGTTTCATTCTTTTGCATGTTGCTGTCCAATTCTCCCAGCACCATTTGTTAAAGAGGCTGTCTTTTTTCCATTGGATACATTTTCCCGCTTTGTCAAAGATTAGTTGGCCATATACTTGCGGGTCCATTTCTGAGTTTGCTATTCTATTCCATTGGTCTATGCGTCTGTTTTTGTGCCAATACCATACAGTCTTGATGACCACCGCTTTGTAGTAGAGGTTAAAGTCTGGGATTGTGATGCCTCCCGCCTTGGTTTTATTCTTCAGTATTATTTTGGCTATTCGAGGTCTTTTGTGGTTCCATACAAATTTTAGGATTGTTTGCTCTAGCTTTGAGAAGAATGCTGGTGCAATTTTGATTGGGATTGCATTGAATGTGTAGATTGCTTTGGGTAGTATTGCCATTTTGACGATATTTATTCTTCCAATCCATGAGCATGGGATGTTTTTCCATTTCCTTGTGTCTTCCTCAATTTCCTTCATAAGTTTTTTATACTTTTCAGTGTAGAGGTCTTTCACATCTTTGGTTAGGTTTATTCCTAAGTATTTTATGGTTTTTGGTGCAATTGTGAAAGGGATTAGCTTCTTTATTTCTCTTTCTGCTGCTTCATTGTTGGTGTATAGAAATGCCACCGATTTCTGTACATTGATTTTGTATCCTGCAACTTTGCTGAAATCATGAATCAGTTCTAGTAGGCTTTTGGTGGATTCTGTCGGGTTTTCCATGTAAAGTATCATGTCATCTGCAAAAAGTGAAAGTTTGACTTCCTCCTTGCCAATCTTGATGCCTTTTATTTTGTTTTGTTGTCTGATTGCTGATGCTAAGACTTCCAGCACTATGTTAAATAGCAGTGGCGAGAGTGGACACCCCTGTCGTGTTCCTGATCTCAGGGGGAAGGCTTTCAATTTTTCCCCATTGAGGATGATATTAGCTGTGGGCTTTTCATATATGGCTTTTATGATGTTTAAGTATGTTCCTTCTATCCCGACTTTCTCGAGAGTTTTTATTAAGAAAGGATGCTGTATTTTGTCAAATGCTTTTTCTGCATCTATTGAAAGCATCATATGGTTCTTATCTTTTCTTTTGTTGATGTGATGTATCACGTTGATTGATTTGCGAATATTGAACCAGCCCTGCAACCCAGGGATGAATCCTACTTGATCATGGTGGATAATTCTCTTTATATGCTGTTGGATTCGATTTGCTAGTATCTTGTTGAGAATTTTTGCATCCATATTCATCAGGGATATTGGCCTGTAATTTTCTTTCTTTGCTGGGTCTCTATCTGGTTTGGGAATCAAAGTGATGCTGGCTTCATAAAATGAGTCCGGGAGTTTTCCTTCCGTTTCAATTTTTTGGAACAGCTTGAGGAGGATAGGAATTAACTCTGTTTTAAATGTCTGCTAAAATTCCGCAGGAAAGCCATCTGGTCCAGGGCTTTTATTTGCTGGGAGGTTTTTAATAACGGATTCTATTTCTTCACTAGTTATGGGTCTGTTCAAATTTTCTATTTCTTCCCGTTTGAGTTTTGGTAGCGTGTGGCTATTTAGGAAGCTGTCCATTTCTTCCAGATTGCCAAGTTTGGTGGCATATAATTTTTCATAGTATTCTCTGATGATTGCTTGTATCTCTGAGGGATTGGTTGTAATTTCTCCCTTTTCATTCACGATTTTATTTATTTGAGTTCTCTGTCTTTTCTTTTTGAGAAGCCTGGCTAGAGGTTTGTCTATTTTGTTTATTTTTTCAAAGAACCAGCTTTTGGTTTCATTGATCTGTTCCACTACCTTTTCTGTCTCCATATGGTTAATTTGAGCTCTGATCTTTGTTATTTCTCTCTTTCTGCTGGGCTTGGGTTGTTTTAGTTGATCTGCTTCTAGTTCCTTTAGGCGTGCTGTTAGAATTTGTGTTATTGATTTTTCTTGTTTCTTGAGATGGGCCTGGATTGCAATATATTTCCCTCTCAGGACTGCCTTTGCTGCATCCCAGAGCTTTTGGACTGTTGTATTTTCATTTTCATTTGTTTCCATGTATTTTTTAATTTCTTCTCTGATGGCTTGGTTGACCCAGTCATCTTTTAGTAGGTTATTTCTTAGCCGCCATGTTCTTGGATATTTTCCAGGCTTTCTCCTGTGGTTGATTTCAAGTTTCAATGCATTGTGGTCTGACACTGTACACGGTATGATCTCAATTCTTTTATATTTATTCAGAGCTTCCCTGTGCCCCAGAATGTGGTCTATCTTGGAAAAAAACCGTGTGCAGATGAGAAGAACGTAAATTCCTTTGCTTCTGGATGAAGGACCCTAAAGATGTCTGTGAGGCCCATCTGTCCTAATGTGTCATTCAGGGCTATTGTTTCTGCGGAGATTTTCTGTTTTGTGGATCTATCCAATGCTGAGAGTGGAGTGTTGAGATCCCCTACTATTAGGACATTTTTATCGATGAGGTTGCTAATGTTTGTAATTAGTTGTTTTACAAATTTGGGTGCCCCTGAATTCGGTGCGTAGATATTTACAATTGTTAGCTCTTCCTGCTGAATGGTCCCTGAGACTATTATATAATGTCCTTCCTCATCTCTTATTACATCGTTCATTTTAAAGTCTAATTCGTCTGATATAAGTGTGGCTACTCCGGCTTTCTTCTGACTTCCAGTAGCATGGTAGATAGTTCTCCATCCCCTCACTTTCAATCTGAAGGTGTCTTCAGGTTTAAGATGAGTTTTTTGAAGACAGCAAATAGATGGGTCTTGTTTTTTAATCCATTCTGTTATCCTGTGTCTTTTGATTGGCGCATTTAGTCCATTTACATTCAGTGTTAATATTGAAAAATATGGGCTTACAGTCACTGTATTATCTGTAAGTTTCATGTTTGTAAGGCTGTCTCTGGTAGTTTGTGTTCTTTGCCACCTTGTTTTCATAGAATGCCCCTCAGGATCTCTTGCAGTGCTGGCTTATTTGTGATAAATTCTTTCAGTTTTTGTTTGTTGGGAAAAACCTTGATCTCTCCTTCTATTCTGAACGACAGGCTAGCTGGATACAGAATTCTTGGTTGCATGTCCTTCTTGCTCATCACATTGAAGATATCCTGCCATTCCTTTCTGGCTTGCCAAGTTTCCGTAGATAAGTCTGCTACTACCCTTATAGGTCTCCCTTTTTATGTTAGGGTTCTTTTGTCCCTAGCTGCTTTCAGGATTCTCTCCCTTTCTTTGTATTTTGCCAGCTTCACTATGATGTGCTGTGCAGAAGGTCTATTCAAGTTACGTCTGAGGGGAGTTCTCTGTGCCTCTTGGATTTCCATGCCCGTTTCCTTTCTCATGTTGAGGAAGTTCTCAGCAATGATTTGTTCCAGAACCCCTTCGACTCCTTTCTCTCTCTCTTCTTCCTCTGGAACTCCTATGATACGGATATTGTTTCTTTTGACTGCATCGCTCAGCTCTCGAATTCTCCTTTCCTGTTCCTGGATCAGCTTCTCTCTCTTTTTATCTGCTTCCTCTTTTTCAATGATTTTGTCTTCTAATGCACTAACTCTTTCCTCTACCTCTTCAATCCGTGCTGTGGCTGCTTCCAGTTTCCCCTGTATTTCTTCCAATGTCTTCTTTAATTCTTCCTGACCGTTTTTAAGGTCTTTGAACTTTGCCTCGTGGGACCCCTTGCATTCATCTAAGCTTTTTTCAAGGCCAGCAATTAGTTTTATGATTAACATTCTATATTCAAGTTCTGTTAATTTGCTTATATCTGTTTTCATTAATTCTTGAGCTGTCACTGCTTCTTGTAGACTCTTTTGAGGAGAATTCTTCCGTCTCGTCATTTTGGCTGGATGTGTTATGGGTTGTTTCTTGAAGTTGCCCTGGAAAGGAAAACTGACAGACACACAGAACACAGAAATACTCAAACGTACCGACAAATGGTCCAGACAAGCAGTTCACAACAGAAAAAAATAACAAGTGACTCTCTGAGGGCAATGTCCTGAAGTAACAGCTACACGTTAAGGACAGGGTATGTAGTGTGCTGGTGGCAGAGCATATATAGACAGAATAATGGCTGGTGCAGGGAGAAGAAGGAAATGGACTTTGCCCAGGTAGAGCGACTAAAGGGTTTAATCCAGACTGATAGAAATCAGAATAAGGACAGGTGCGAGGGAAAAGGAATAAAGATCGATGTCGTCTAGATGAACTTATACGGCCTGGTTATTCCAGAAAAAGGGCTAGGGAAGTAAAGAAGAGGTTGTAGGACATGTCCTCGAAGAGTGGGTTAAAAAACAAAACAAAAACAAAAAACAAAAAACAAAAAACAAAACAAAAAAAACCCAAACAAAACAAACAAACAAACAAAAAAACAAAAAAAACAAAAAACAAAAAAAACGAAAAAAATGATTAAGCCAGTCAGTACCCTGGATGACCAGCTCAGGGATGGGGATCGGTAGGAATGAGAAAGGGACGGATAAATTTAAAAAGAAGAAATGACTGGCGTTACTCCAGGCAGCAATCTCCACTTGGATCAGTCGCTCCTGCTGATAGTTTGGGAGGGGCGTGGTTTAGTGTAGGCGGGTCCGGCCTCCACTGCTGTAGGGATGGCTTCTGGGGTGACTTCCTGGCTTGTGAGACAACAATGGCGTCTCTCTAGACCCGCGCCACCAGTCCTGGAGGCTTTATTCGCCCCTTTATTTCTGTTCTCTCTCCACCGCCCACTCCAGCCTAGTGTGGTTTACTGGAGCCGCGCCTGGGGTTGCCTGGGTGCCTGCTGCCTATCCCGGCAGGGTGGGTGCCCGAAGGCGCTGGGCGAGGGTGGCGCGGTGGCGCGGCCGTCTGCTACCCCCCCCCCATTTGGCTGTAACTGTGCGGGGGTTAGAGGTGCTCCGCAGGAGCCGCCGCCTGGGTCCCCCCTGCCTGTCCCGGCAGCGCGCGCGCCCCGGAGGCGCTGGGCGAGGGTGGCGCGGTGGTGCGGCCGTCTGCCACCCCCCGATTTCGTTATAATTGTGCCGGGGTTAGAGGTGCTCCGCAGGCGGCGCCGCCTGTGTCCCCGCTGCCAGTCCCTCCCGCGCGCGTCCCAGTGGCTCAGGACGGGGTTGGTGCGGTCCCAGCAGCGCGCGGGGATTGCTGCTGTTTGCCACTGAACTTCTCTTCAAAAGCCCTGCATTTAGGGGCTGGATGGTAGCGGTCTCACCCGCTCTGGCCCTCTCGTTCAGATGTTGTTCGATCGGCACTTTCCCAGCTATCTCCGAAGACGCTCACCCTCCCCTCAGCTCAACTTCCCGAGTTCGAGTTCGTTTTATCCGACCCAGATTAAACTCACAGTTCAGTTGGGCCGTGTCTGTTTTCGCCTTAGTTTCTTGTCAGCTCTAGCACCTTTTCCCCCCGATTTTTGGAGTTGAGAGAGAGACAATGGTTTCAGTCGTCCCCCTTTAAAGGGCAAGCGAAATACTGGAGCCCCCTACTCCTCCGCCATGTTGCCTCCAAGCCCAGATGCTAGATTTTAAACCAAAGACTGTAACAAGAGATGAAAAGGGCACCGCATCATAATAAACGGTCGACCTAACAAGAAGATCCAACAATTGTAAATGCTTATGTGCCCAAATCGAGAACATCCAGATATATAAAACAAACACAAACATAAAGGAACTCATTGATAATATAAAAATATTAGGAGTCTTTAACAGCCAGTCACATCAATGGACAGGTCATCAAAGCAGGAAATTGACAAGGAAACAATGACTTTAAATGACATACTGGATCAGAGAGTCTTAACAGATAGATTCAGAACATTTCATCCTAAAGCAGCAGAATACACATTCAAGTAAACATGGAACATTCTCCGGAATAGATCACATACTAAGTCACAAATCAGGCCTCAATAAGTACAAAAAGATTAAGTTCATACCATACATTTTTTTTTTCCAATCACAACACTATGAAACTAGAAGTCAGTCACAAGAAAATATTTGGAAAGACCACAAATACATGGAGGCTAAAGAATATCCTACTAAAGAATGAATAGGTCAACCAATATATTGAAGACATAAAAAAAAATACATGGAAACAAATGAAAATGGAAACACGATGATACAAAACTTTTGGGATGAAGGAAAAACGGTCACGAGAGGGAAGTGTATAGCAATATAATCCTACATCAAAAAGCAAGAAAAGGGGTGTCTGGGTGGCTCAATCGGTTTAGTGTCCAACTTCGGCTCAGGTCATGATCTCATGGCTTGTGAGTTCAAGCCTCACGTTTAGCTCTGGGCTGACAGCTCAGGGCCTGGAGCCTGCTTTGGATTCTGTGTCTTCCTCTCTCTCTGTCCCTCCCTTGCTCTGTCTCTCTCTGTCTCAAAAATAAAATAAGCATTAAATTTTTTTTTAAAAAAGCAAGAAAATCCTCAAATACAAAATCTAACCCTACACCTAAAGGAGCTAGAAAAGGAACAACAGATGAAGCCTAAAGCCTGTAGAAAAAGTAAAATTAAGAGTAAAGCAGATATAAATGATATAGAAACAAAAAACCTCAGTAGAACAGATTGGTGAAACCAGGAGCTTGTTCTTTGAAAGAATTAATACAGTTGATAAACCCATAGCCAGACCTATTGAAAAGAAAAGGCAAAGAATGAAAATAAATAAAATCACTAATAAGAGAGCAGAGATGACATCCAACATCATAGAAATACAATTATAAGAGAATGTTAAAAAAATTATATGCCAACAAATTGGACAACCTGGCAGAAAAGGATAAATTCCTAGAAACAAATAAATTACTAAAACTTAAACAGGATTAAATAGAAAATTCCCATAACCAGCAAAGAAATTGAATTAGTAATCAAAAATCTTCCAACAAACAGTCCAGGGCTAGATGACTTCCTAGGGGAATTCTACCAAACATTTAAAGAACAGTTCCAAAAAAATAGAAATGGAAGGAAAACTACCAAACTAATTCAATGAGACCAACATTACCTTGATTCCAAAACCAACGACCTCACTAAAAAAGAGAATTATAGACCAATATCCCTGACAAACATGGATGCAGAAATTCTCAACAAAATACTAGCATGTCGAATCCAACAGTACATTAAAAGAATCATTCACCACAATCAAGTGGGATTTACTCCTGGACTGTATTTGCAAACCAATCAACATTATATACCACATTAATAAAAGAAAGGATTAGAACCATATGGTTCTCTCAATAGATGCAGAAAAAGCATTTGACAGAGTACAACAGCCACTCTTGATAAAAGCCTTCAACAAAAGAGGTAGAAGGAACATACATCTTAAGGGCCATACATGAAAGACCCACAGTTAATATAACTCTCGATGGGGAAAAACTGACTTTTTTCTCTATGGTCAGCAATAAGGCAAAGATGTCCAAAACTTTGTGTAGAACCACAGAAGACCCCAAAGAGTCAAAGCAATCTTGAAAAAGCAAAGCAAAGCCAGAGTTATCACGATTCTACACTTCAAGGTATATTACAATGCTGTAATGATGAAGATAGTACTGGTGTACAAACAGACACACAGATCAACGGAACAGAATATAAAATCCAGAAATGGACCTATGACTACATGGCCAACTAATCTTCAACAAAGCAGGAAAGAATATTCAATGGAAAAGAGACAGTCTCTTAAAGAAACAGTGTTGGGAAAACTGGACAGTCACATGCAAAAGAATGAAATGACCACTTTCTTACACCATATACAAAACTAAATTCAAAATGGATAAAAGACCTAAATGTGAGACAAGAAACCACCAAGATCCTAGAGGAGAACACAGGCAGCAACCTCTTTGACCTCAGTTGCAGCGAGTTCTTAATAGATATATTTCTGGAGGCAAGGGAAACAAAACCAACAATGAATTATTGGGACTTAATGAAGATAAATTTCTGCATAACAAAGGAAATAATCAACAAAACTAAAAGGCAACCTATGGAAAAGGAGAAGAAACTTGCAAATGACATATCTGATAAAGGGTTAGTATCCAAAATCTATAAAGAACTTCTCAAACTCAATACCCCAAAACCAAATTATCTAGTTTAGAAATGAGCAGAGGACATGAATAGACATTTTTCTGAAGAAGACATACAGATGATTAACAGATACATGAAAAGATGCTCAACATCACTAATTATCAGGGAAATACAAATCAAAACTACAATGAGATGTCACCTCACACCTGTCAGAATGGCTAAAATTAACAGCCCAAGAAAAAACAGCTTTTAATGGGGATGTGGAGAAAGGGGAAACCCTCTTACGCTATTGGTGGGAATGCACACTGGTGCAGCCAATCTAGATAACAGAATGGAAATTCCTGAAAAAATTAAAAATAAAACTACTTTACTGTCTTGCAATTACACTACTTAGTATTTAACCAAAGAATTAAACATTTTAATTCAAAGGGATTCTTGCAACCCATGTTTATATCAGCATTATCAACAGTAGCCAAATATCCAAATTATTGAAACAGCCGAAATGTCCATTGACTGGTGGTGTTTCTGAGTTCAAGCCCCGCATTGAGCTCCGGAGTGTCAGTACAGAACCTTCTTGGTACTCTCCTCTTCCCTCTCTCTCTGCTCTTCCCCAACCTGTGTCCCCTTCAAAAAAATAAACTTAACAAAAAAAGACTGAAACCTTGCCACTTGCAACAATGTGAATGTAGTGGAGAGTGAAATGAGTCAGGCAAAGAAAGACAAATACCACATGATTTCGCTCATATGTGGAAGTTAAAAAACAAAACAAATGAACATAGAGGGGAAAAGAGAGGCAATCCATAAAACAGACTCTTAACTATGGAGAAGCCACTGGAGGTTGCTGGGGGGAAGGTGGGCAGGGGGATGGGTTAAATGGGTCATGGATATTAAGGAGGCCACTTGTGATGAACACTGGGTGTTATATGTAAGAGATGAATCACTAAATTCTACACCTAAAACTAATATTACACTGTATATAACTAACTACTATTTAAATAAAAATGTGAAACTTAAAAAAATAAATTAAGGTTACCTAAAAAGAAGTTAAGATGCCACATCATAGAGTGATGAGGTGAGATTGTCACTAACAAAAACACAAATGTCACTCAACCATGTTAGAAGAAATATTAAACTATATTTTCTTTCTATAGATCCCACTGAAAGTATTATAAAGTTATCATATATGAAGAGAATCTCAGTGAGTCTGCAGCCAAAAATACAGGAAAAATGAATCATTATTACCATAAAATTGTAATTATAGACAAGGAAGGAATATTTACATTTAAAAATTTTGTGGCGTTTAAGTAATTGTTAGCTTTTTAAAATTTGTAATTTGTAGTCCTTTATTTTTCCATCCTAAAAATATTTATTTATTTATTTTTGAAAGAGAGACAGAGACAGAGACAGAGCGTGAGCAGAGAGAAAGAGGAAGACACAGAATTTGAATCAGGCTCCAGGCTCTGAGCTGTCGGCCCAGCCCCTGATGCAGGGCTTGAGCCTACGAACTTTGAGGTCATGACCTGAGCCAAAGTGGGACGCTTAACCAACTGAGCCAGCCAGGAGCCTTTTATTTTCCTATTCTGAATAAACATTCATTTCCTAACTAAGTTTGTATTAATAATTTTATATTTGTGAAAAGAGATCTCTCGGATTGCATAAGCCTTCAGGTCTTACGATTCAGAATCTGTTCTGAAAATTGGGTGAAAGTATTGACCCCAAAGTCCAGGATTTATAACATTGCTTCTATTAGCACATTGGGATGGTAATTCTTCATTATGGACAAAGCTCTCCCTGCAGGATATATAGCGTTCCTGACTCCTGCACACACCTCAGATGATAAATGCTAGTTACAGTTCCCCTTCATCCACTCCAAACCATCCACTTTTATGGTCAATTTGACAGCTAAAATGACCACAGATTTCGAAAAGCCCATGTCTGAGAACAAAGCCAGAAGAAAACTATGTAATATTCACCTATGGTTCCTTCGGGCAGGAGCGATACTCTGGGTTTGTACATGAGTGTACAGAGTGAATCAAGTATTAGTTATGGAAGAATACGAGTTCAGATGTGCTGCTTACAATTCTTGTCTGACAATAAAGAGATTCTTCAGATCATGAATTGACCAACGGTGACCTGTGGAACGCAGTCCTGTGACTCATTTTATAAGGTCTCCAAGTGAAGTTTGGTTTTCATATTGGAAGATTGCATAAATAAACAATTTTTTTTAATGCAGTAGGCACTCTATGTGGTGTGCACAGGCTGAAATGTTTGCTTTCTGGCTCTACAGAAAAATTGGTCTTTCTGCCTTTAAATTATGCTACCATCATCAAAAATAGGTCAACTGCCCACTCACAATTTCTCTTAACAAGGCTCATCTCTGTCAGCACAGCCGGGCTGTCCATATGGCTGGGACTTCTTAAGTAAAGAAAATAGTGAGAAAAGTTTAGAGAGGGATAAGGTCAGTGGGGATAGGGAAAGAGGTTAGGAGAAAAACAAGGTTTAGATTTTTTTCCTAATGTTGTTGATCTGAGTTTATTATTGATTTGCCAGCGACAAGCGTTTGCCACAGATCAGTGAGTGTCTCATCAGAGCACTTTATTATCTCTGTTTCCTCAACCTCATAAAGGAAACTTTTTTTTTAAATTTTTTTAACGTTTATTTATTTTCGAGAGACATAGAGACAGAGCGTGAACAGGGGAGGGGCAGAGAGAGAGGGAGACACAGAATCAGAAGCAGGCTCCAGGCTCTGAGCTGTCAGCACAGAGCCCGATGCAGGGCTTGAACTCAGGAACCCTGAGATCATGACCTGAGCCAAAGTCAGACGCTTAACTGATGAGCCACCCAGGCGCCCCAAGGAAACTTTTTATGGGCAAATTATTCTGATGGTGCCTTGTTAATGGTAACTCTGAATTTTGGATCTGGAGGTAGTTTTTCTGGGGTATATAGTAAATTATTTCACTACGGTGAAATAAACGGTGTTACATGGAGTCCTAGAATTACAAGGAGATATCTCAAGGACTGTTTTGTGAGGAGGGGGGAAGCTAAGGAGATGGGACATGCAGCCTTCCTGCATATCTTATCCATATTCATTCCACTTACATACTTTTTATCTGTACTGTAATAAAAATTTTATTCAACTCAATAGCCAAAAAGCAAACAATCCTGTTAAAAATGGACAGAAGAACTAAATCAACATTTGTCCCCAAAGAAGATGTACAGGTAACAGACATGTTCGTGAAAAGGTGCTCAAAATCATTAATCATCAGAGAAATTCAAGTCAAAACCACATAGAACTCTCTATTACATCACACCTGTTAGAATGGTGAGAATAACACCATGATGAGGACATGAAGAAAAAGAAACCTTTGTTTTCTGTTGGTCAGAATATGAATAATTACAGACATTATGGAAAACAATATGGAGGTTCCCTAAGATACTGAGAAATAGAAGTACTTTATGATCCAACAACCCACCTCTGGGTATATATCCAAAGGAAATGAAAACAGGATCTTGATGAGCTACGCAGACTCTCATGTTCATTGCAGTATCATTGACAATGTCCAAGATGTGGAAATACCTCCGTGTCTACCAACAGAGGAATGACTAAAGAAGATGGGTATACATGCGTAATAGCATATTATTCATCCATGAGAAAGAAAGGAGTCTTACCATTTGCAACAAAATGGTTGGAAGTTGAGGATATTTTGCTAAGTGAAATAAGTCAGACAGAGCAAGCCAAATACTGAATAGTATATTTGGACTCACAAAAAGAGTAAGTGAGACACCTGGGTGGCTCAGTTGGTAAAGCATCCAACTTCTGCTCGGGTCATGATTTCATGGCTTGTGTGTTCATGCCTTGTGTTGGGCTCTGTGCTGACAGCTCAGAGCCTAGAGCCTGCTTCAGATTCTGTGTCTCCTTCTCTCTCTCTCTCTGCCCTTCCCCTTTTCGCGCTTTTTCTCTCAAAAATAAATAAGCATTAAAAAGTGATTAAAAAAAAAGAAGGAAGGAAGGGAAGACAAAAATGTTAAGCTCATAGAAATAGAGTAGAAAAGTGGTTGCCAGGGAGAAATGGAAGTTGGTAAAATAATACAAACTTGCAGCTGTAAGATAAATGAGGTATGAAGATTTAATGTAAAGACAGTAACTGTAGTTGATAGCATTGTAGTATATAATTAAAATTTACAAATATATTAGATCTTCTCACCCAAATAAATGCATAAATAAATTAGTGATGTGTTAGTTAACTACATGCTGGAAGTCCTTTCACAAAGTGTGTGTGTGTGTGTGTGTGTGTGTGTGTGTGTGTGTAAGTCACCACAATGTACATTTTAAATACTTACAATTTTGTCAATTATATCTCAATAAAGCTGAAAAAAAAATAATAGGAGAAAAATGTTTCAATGAATAAAATCCTGATTTGCTTCTTGCTAGCCAATTTAATCCAATTATTTTTCTTCAATGCCATTAACATTTTCTAAATAGACTGCAGATATTTTGCAATTTATTTCATTCCCTAAAATGTTTCCTTCAATCTTTCTTGAAATTGATTTAGAATTGATACTAGCTAAAACAGAAACAATGAGAAAATACTAAAATGTAAAACTAATTTCTTCCTTTCTTTTTAAAAATGCTTTTTTATTTATTTTGGAGGAGAGAGAGAGAATCCCAAACATGCTCTGTGCTCTCAGTGAGGGTGGGGGCCAGAGGTGGCGAGGCTGAATCTCACAAACCATGAAGTGGTGACTTGATCCAAAAATCAAGGGTCAATTGTTTAACCCCCTGAGCCTCACTTTTTCTTTCTTTCTTTCTTTCTTTCTTTCTTTCTTTCTTTCTTTCTTTCTTTCTTTCTTTCTTTCTTTCTCTCTCTCTCTCTTTCTTTTTCTTTCTCTTTCCTTTTTCTTCCTTCCTTCCTTCTTCCTGTCCTCTCTTTCTTTCTCTCCCTCCCTCCATTTTTCTTTACTTCTTTCCTTCTTCCTTCCTTCCTTCCTTCCTTCTTTTCTTTCTTTCTTTCTTTCTTTCTTTCTTTCTTTCTTTTTTTCTTTCTTTCTTTCTTTCTTTCTTTTTCTTTCTTCTTTCCTTCTCTCCCTTCTTTCCTTCCTTCCTCTGTCTTTCTTCTTTCATTTTTCTTAAGTTTCTATAGGTTAAAAAAATCCCGTGAAATACTCATCACATTCCACCATGTGATACTGCCTAAATAAAATTAGAGAAATGTTCAGTGAAGGTTAAGATGTCAGAGAAAATTGCTTTTGTGTAATGGAGTAACAGCTATTCTTACATTACAAGATGACTTTATGTGGAGTCATTATAATTAGTACCTGCCTGAAAATTAATTCTTCACCGTTATAAGTAATATTCAAGAGGTAAGTGCAAGAGGATGTGGAAATGTCGGGGTTCACACCTCAGGTTGTGAGTGATGGCCCTATGCAGAAAGAAAAAGGTTTACTCACAGAGAAAGTTTACAGCAAAGAAGGTAATTCATTCTGGCATGGAGCCAAAGCATTTAATCTCATACCTTTGTGTACTACCATCCTGGATGTGAAGGGGGGAAAAAAAGATGGTTTCAGAGACACTTAGAAGATGACATGGTGTGGGATACTTTTCATGGCAGCCCAACAGTTGTGTCATAGAGTTGTGAAGTCACAGGTAACAGTTGCTTCATGCCAGCCTCCAGTTTCAATATCCTGATTCCCATGTTAAATACACACGCACAAAATTGTTCATATGCCTAGCCCTCATCCCCGACAAACTCAGTATCCTTGATGGTGAAGAGGTGTGTTGTTTTATATACCTATATGTTTATATATCTATATCATCTATATCTATTTATATCTATATGTATCTATATCTATATATCTATATCTATCTATATCTACCTATATGTATCTATCTACCTATACTAATCTATCTATCTATCTATCATCATCATCATCTGTCTATCTATCATCTATATAACAAGCTTTGGAAGCAAAGGTTCCATTCGTGGTTAGTTAGTTTTTAGCTATTGTGTAGAGGATTATTAGCGAGATTTTATACATAGGGTTAAGAAATCTAGATCTCAAACCGTACTGCCTTCTTTGAAATTCATCTTTGCCACTAACTGACTCTTTAACTACGGCAAGTTGTTTGACCTCTTTAAGTCTCTCTCTCTGTCTCTTTTTCTCTTATTCCCAAAGTGGGTAGTAAAAACAATTGTACTTAATTCATAGGGTTCTTATGAAGGTGGAATCACATAAAGCATTTAAAGCAATGCTTGGCATATCATAGTTGATCAATAAATGTTATCACTCTATAACTATGTATTCTTATTTGGTCATACTTTTCCTCAAATATAAAATGGGGACAATTATATATATATATATATATATGTATATATATATATATATATATCCTAAGTTTATGAATAAGTGAGATATAAAAATGCCACCTGTCATTTATTAGATATTTGGAAACTTATTAGCACTTTCTGAATATTCTATGGGTTCAATTGCCAGTCTTTCAAAGGATTGTTCAAAATGCCACTGAATGAAAGTACTTATATTGCAGTTAGGAGTTCTGGAAATGAGATTTTTTTTTCACACTTACATTTTGCCTTACGTACTCCATTTCTAATCTATTTAGCCTAAGACTCAGTGGAGTTTTAGATAAAAGAAGGAGCTATCTAATCCATTAGGAGTATTTGTTAGGTACTGATTGCCCTCTTATCTAGAACATAGTAAAGACTTAGTACATCAAGTCCAAGCGTTTTGGAAACTTTCAGAATTACTGCAATATATGATATGAACAATTATAAGCAAGGCAAGAAAGTGTTAGATATTTGCAGAAATAAAAACAAAAATCCATAGAATATCAAGGCTACTATTAATCTATCCCTTATCTTTCTTTAACATATATTTATTTATTCTGAGGGAGAGAGAGGGCACACGCAGGGATGAGGAGAGAGGGAGGGGAGCAGAATATCCAAAGTGACTCTGTGCTGACAGCAGAGAACCTGAAACAGGGCTTGAACTTGTTAACTTTGAGATCATGACCTGAGCCAAAGTCAGATGCTTAATGGACTGAGCCACTCGGGCGCCCTACTCCTTATCTTTTTATAGAAAAGCAATTAAATCATAGTTTTTTCATTCCTTTACATTATTCACATTCTTCGGTGAGACGCTTTCCGTGATCTTTCTTCGTGATCCATTATCGGAAACCGACAACAATTCACATGTTTGAAAAACACTTTATTTTATTCAGTTTGCTTCAGACACTATAGATATCCTTCATGTGGTTTTAGCAAGACTCTTGTATTTGTCAACTGAATCATACCCATTTTTATACCTTTAAGATTTAACCTTTCAAGTCCTCCAAGTTTGTAAATTTCCTACGTGTTTCTAGATGCTGAAGATGAGTTACTAAAGACTTGGACATTGTTGTAAATAATGCAGAATAAATTACATAAAGATATATGCCCTTTCACTAATGTATAGCATTTATATATTTTAAATTTGAATTCTGTAGCTAAGTTTGGTTTGTTTGCAAATCGTAGAAAACTCTGATTTAGATAAAAGAGTGCATCAGTTGGAAGAACAACCACTTACAGACGCAGTGACAAGGACTACTAGAGAAGGCAGGAACTAAATACCTCTCAGGACCCTATAGAAAGAACTTACAGAAAGAGGTGGGAGAACAGGAGTCTGATTAAATTCAAGTTTAGCTCAATCCTTTTATCTCTTCTTTCAAGCTTCAGATTTCATGGAGTGATACTCTATCTGTACCAGATTGGACTGAATGCTTTTAGTCCCCGATTAATCAGTGGAGGAAGGAGGTCAGATTTAACTGCTGGAAAGAACAATTGCATATCCACTAATCATGCAGAAATACAGTGTCTTTATTTTAGATTTCCTTTTTTAAACAGTTGTACAGAGATACAATTTACATATCAAAAAATCCAACCGCATGAGCACTCAATTTGTTAATTTTCAGTAAACTTATAAAGTTGTGCAACCATCGCCACAATCTGATTTCAAATTTTTTTTTTAATGTTTATTTATTTTTGAGAGGCACAGAGACAGAGTGTGAGTAAGGGAAGGGCAGAGAGAGAGGGAGACACAGAATCGGAAGCAGGCTCCAGGCTCTGAGCTGTCAGCACAGAGTCCGATGCCAGGCTTCAACTCACAAACCACGAGATCATGACCTGAGCTGAAGTCGGCCGCCCAACCGACTGAGCCACCCAGGCGCCCCACACAGTCTGATTTCAAAACATTTTCATCATCCTTAAAATCCCCCACCAGCCAGGTTGGAGCCTAACCCTCCTTCCAACCCCTAGCCCAAGTCATCTCTTTCTGCTGATCTCTTCCTCCTATGATGCATTTGATTGCTAATTGAAAATAAACAAACCACATAATATGTAGACTTGTCTCTGGCTTCTTTCACTTATCATAAATATATTGAGGGAGATCCATGATGTGTCAGTATTTTGCGAAGGTGTTGCTGAATAGTATCTATTGTATAGATACATCACCCTGTATTTACGTGCTGATGTTTGTATCAGTTCCAGATTTTAGCTATTATACAAAATGTGGTTATGAGCATTTACACAAATCTTGATATGGACATAAACATCTTTTTCTCTTGGATAATATTCATCAGAATGAAACTGCTAGGTCATACGATGAATTCGTGTTTGACTATGAAGGAAACCGAGGGACATTTTTTTTGCAAAGTGGCTATACCAATTCACATTCCCCCAGCATCATGGGAAGATTTTAGTTTCTCCACATTCTGGCCGACACTTGGTTTTGTCTATTCCCTTAATCCCTTCCGGTGCATGGATAGTATTGGTCGTTGTGCTTTTAATTTGCATCTCCCAAAAAGAATAATGGTGTTAAGGATCTTTTCATGTGCTTATTAGCTACTTATACATCTTCCTGAGAGAAAACTCTACTGAGTTATTTTGCTTATTTTTAATTAAAATATTTGACCTCTTAAAGTTGAATTTAGAAGTTACTTGTATATTCTGGATCCATTTCTATGAATTTTAAAAGATTTATGATTTATTTGGTTTATACTGCTACATAACAAATCACCACACACATAGTGCTCAAAACAACAAACACATTTATTATCTCACAATTTCCATGGGCCAACAGTCTGGACATGGCTTAGCTGAGTCCTCTGCCCAGGGACTTACAAGGTTGTAATCAAGATTTTGACAGGGCAATATTTTCCTCTAGAGTCTTGATTGGAGTATCTGCTTCGAAATGCATTTGGGTTGTTGGCAGAATTCATTTTCTTGTTGACTTATGAGCATTGGTTCTGGCTTTTTGCTGCCTGTTGGCCAGAGGCTGCCCATAGTTGCTTGGCCCTTGAGCTTCTTCCACATGGTTGCTTAATTCATCAAACTATTAAGGAAAATTTCTTGCTCCAGTCTGGTAAGACAGAGTCATATAACATGGCAAGAGTGGTATCTCATCACTGTGGCCACATTCTCAAAGATGAAACAAGTAAAAAGGACTGTCTGTGCCAAACAGGAAGAAATCAAAGATACAGACACCAGGAGCAAACTATTGCTGCCTATAATTCGCAAATCTTCCCCCCCTCTATAGCTTGTGTTCATAATGTCTTTGAGCATAAAAGGACTCATTTTAATAAATTCCAAATTATTTTTTGCCTCCTTTTAAGGTTCATACTTTTCAAAAAAATGTCTATTTGAGACAGAGAAAGATTACTTTTTGTACTTTTGATATTATATCTAAGAAATCTTTACCATCCCAAGGTTGTGATGGTTTTCTCCTCCTCTGCTTCTGGCAGTTTTAATATTTTAGCTCTTACATTTAGGCCAATGATCCGTTTTGAGTTAATTTTGTGTACAGTGTGAGATAAGTGTTTAAGTTCATATTATTGCCTTTGGCTATAAAAATGGTCCCAGAACAATTTATTGAAGAGATTCTACCCAATTGGATTTTTCTTAGCACTTTTCAAAAATCAATTGACCATAAATGTAATGGTTTATTTTAGACTCTTAATTTTGTTCCATCCATATGGTGTTTTTATTACTGTAGTTTTATGGTAACTTTTGAAATCTGGTAGTAGAAATCCTCCAGTTTGCTGTTCTTTTTATAAATTGTTTTGACTATTCTAGGTCCTTTGCATTTCTATATATATTTTAGGATTAGCTAACAAATTTGTATAAAACTTGCTGCAGAAGCTTTGATTGTGATTATGATGGATCTACAGATCAATTTAGGGCTAATTGCCATTTTAACAATATTGAGTCTTCCAAACCATGGATAAGAGACAGTCTTTCTATTATTTATCTCTTCTTGATATCTCTCAGCAACATTTTATAGATTTCAGTATATAAATATTGCATGCACTTTCATAATTATTTTCTTAGACATTTTATTAATTTTGATGCTACTAAGATAAAATTATGTGGTTGGTACTATTTTTGGACTGTTTGCTGCTAATATGTATAAGTATATTTATTTTTACTATATTGACCTAGTGTTTTATTACCTATCTATTTTATCGGTTCCAGTAATATTTTTGTGGATTCCTTATTTTCTGTATATAATATACCTTTCCTCTCTTCCCCTCCCCTCTCCCTCTCCCTCTCCCTCCCCTCTCTTCCTACCCTCCTCCTCCCCCATCTCTGTGTCTATTTCTACCTCTGTCTTTCTACCACTCTTTCTCTTCCTTTCTTCCTTCCTTCCTTCCTTCCTTTCTTTCTTTCTTTCTTTCCTTTTTTTCTTTCTTTCTTTTTCTTTCTTTCTCCTTCTCTCTCTGTCTCTCTCCCTTCCTTTCTTCTTTCCTTCCTTCAGGTCTTTCAAAAATGACAGTAATCAATTTGAGGAAGTTCCCTTCTATTTCTAGTTCAGTATTTTGATCATTAAAATATGGAAAGTTTTCAAATTTTTTTTTCTGGATCTATTAGCAGAATCCTGTATTTTTTGGCATCTGTTCTATTTCTGGCGTTGATGCACCCTTATGTCCATGGTAACAATTACAGTTTTTGGCCATGGTTTATAACTCTTTTTATGTGTTGCTGGGTTCACTTGCCTAATATTAAGAAATCTGAAACTATTTTCATGAGGACCCTTGATCTGTAGTCCTATTTGTTGCAATATCTTTGTCTTTTGTGTAATAGTAACAATGGTGTCAAAGAATGAGTTTGAAATGTTTACTTGTTCTCTGCCTTTTGAAAGACGTTTTGAAGTATCAGTATTATTCCTCTTTTTTTAAAACAAATATGGAAGTTTATTGCAGGATACTTGGACAGTACAGAAAAATGGAATGGAAATGCACACATGTCATTTTGAGAATCATCATGTCTCAATTTAAAATCACTTCAAGCAAGATTTTACTCATCATAATGTTTAATTTTGTTTCTTCTTTTTATTTTCTTCTTTCTTTTTTTCAACTTCAGAAATGTATTTCCTCAAGATTTTAAATCCAGTATTATTTCTTTAAATATCTCACAGAATTCTCTAGTGAAGCCATCTGGTCTGGGGCTTTTCTTTGTGCGAAGACTTTAAGTAACTAATTTCTTACTCACTAGGTTATTCAAATTTTGCATTTCTTGGTTAGTCACTTTCAGGTTTTATGTTTTCCAGTAATTTGTCCATTTAATCTCATTTATTTAACTTGTTGGCATAATGTTCATATCAAGTCATTATAACACTTTAAATTTCTATAGGGTTGGTAGTGATTTCCTCTCTTTAATATAACTGATTTTGGTTATTTGTATCTAGTTTCCTGTTTTCTGAGTTATTATGATAAATGTTTGACAACTTTTTTATTCTTGAAAAAAAATTTTTTGGTGTAACAATTTCTCTGTATTGTTTTCTGTTTTCTATGTTATTAAATTCTGCTCTAATCTTTATTTTTCCATTTTTCCTGCCTGCTTTAGAATTGCTTTTTTTTCTATTTTCTTATAATGTAAGCTTAGTTTATTGATTTAAGATATTTTCGTATTGACAGGAGATCACAACTATAAATATCAAAGTGATGCTTTAGCTGCATCTAATAAATTTTATGGTGTATTTTCTTTTTTTTAATATTTTTAAAGGTTTTTTTTTTATTATTTTGAGAGAGAGACAGGGACAGAGAGTGATTAGGGGAGAGGAAGAGAGAAGCTCAAAACAGGTCTCTGTGTGCTGATAGCAGAGAGCCCAATGAGGAGCTTGAATTCAGGAATCCCAAGACCATGACCTGATCCAAAGTTGGATGCTTAACCAACTGAACCACCCAGGCACCCCTGTTGTATTTTCATTCTCACACAAATAAAATATGCTTTAATTTATCTTAAGATTTCCATTTGTACTCATGGGTTATATTTAACTTCCATGGGAACTGTTTAACTTCCAGATATTCCTGATATCTAATTAAATTCATTGGGTTTAAAAGATACTTTGGGGGCGCCTAGGTGACTCAGTAAGTTAAACGTCCTACTTCGGCCCAGGTCATGATCTCACGGCTCATGTGTTCGAGCCCCGCATCGGGCTCTGTGCCGACATCTCAGACCTGGAGCCTATTTTGGATTCTGTCTCTCTCTTCCTCTTTGCCCCTCCCCCCACTCATGATCTGTCTCTGTTTCTCAAAAATAAACGTTAACATATATATATATATATATATATGTTAAAAAAACCCAACATACTTTGTATGATTTAAAGGTTTTTTGTATTTACTGAGATTATTTTATGAGGTCCAGTGTATGATTTCTCCTACAGTATGTTCTATCTGCAGTTGAATGTATTTTCAGTAGTCATCGAGTGGACTTTTCTATAGAAGTCCGACCAAACTGATCATGAGATCGCTGAAGTCACTTATTTCCTCATTGATTTTCTACCAAGTTTTTCTATCATTTATTGAAAGTAGTGTATTGAAATCTGAAACTATTATTTTTGAATTCTTTCAATTGTCTTTTATATCCTATTTGGCTTTCAAGTGTGTTGTATTAATAAATGGGTATATATATATTAACTTGTTATGTTTCTATTAACCACTTGATCATTATTTTTCTTTAGAACATTTTTTGAGAACTATTTTGTCTGATATTTACATAACCCTCACATCTCTCTTATGGATGCTCTTTGCGTGATCCATTGTTTAATCCTTCCTTTTCACCTTGTTCTGTCTTTGTAGCTAAGTAGTTTTTGTTCTAGATAACATACAGTTGGATCTTGCTTTTTAAATTAAGATTGTCAATCTTTCCTTCTTTGAATGGAGAATTTATTCCATCACTCAAAATCATTACTGTTTCAGTTGGATTGCATTTTTCTCTTGAGTTTCTATTTTATTCATGCCCTTATGTTCTCTTCTTCTCTAATGTCTTATTTTGTGTCAGAATTTGTTTTTGGCTAGTTTTATTTTTTCTCATGACTTTTTAAAACCCCTTTTCTAATTCTTTTGTCGTTGCTTGAAAAATTATAAATAGATTGTAACAGGCATCAGTTGGGTGGTTCAGTTGGTTAAGCATCCATCTCTTGATTTCAGCTCAGGTCATGATTTCACAGCTTGTGATATCAAGCCCCATGTTGGGGTCTCTGCTCCATAGTGTGGAGCCTGCTTCAGATTCTCTCTCTCCCTCTCTTTCTGTGCCTCCCCTACTCTCTATCTCTCTCTCTCTCTCTCTCTCAAAATAAATAAATACACTTAAAAAAATCGTAACATGTACTCCATTTCATATTACTGATGCACTTTTGATAACATTTAGAACTTTCTTTAAATATATTTTATTTCTCTCTCCTCCATGCTTATTTTCATATACATTACATCTATATATGTTATAAACCCCACAGTAGAATATTACACTTATTTTTCTATATAATTTTTCAAAAAGCTGATGAAACAGATCAGAAATATATATATTTCCATACTTCCCTTATATTTGCCATATCTGATGTTTTTTTATGTATAACCAATGAATTCACAATATTTTTGGCTTCACTTTGGTGTTTCTTTTAAAAAAAGTTTTAACAGTAAAAAATTATCTCAGTTTCTTTATCTGGGTATATCATTATTTTACCTTGATATTTTAAAGATAGACTTTTTTCCTTTCCATTATTTAAAAATGCCTTTCCACTACTTTTGTGCCCCCCTTTTTTAATTGAAAGTCAGTCATGAATTACGTGTTTGTTATCTTGTACCTGATGAGTTGTTTTGTTTTCTTCCTGCTTCCAAGATATGCTATTTTTCTTTAGATTTTATTAGCTCGACTATCCTGTGTCTCTCTGTGAATTTCTTGCGTATTTTATTTTCTTAGGCTTATTTTTAAGTCTGGTTTCCAAGGATTATCCCTGTGTTTGCATAGCCTGTGTTCAGCCAAAAGTTGACAAGAGACTGTGCTCAACCCTTCAAGCCAACAGGGCTTATACTTTCTGAAGATGGAACTGTAGGAGTCTGTAGCATGCATTCAAACTCCGGGCCATATTCAAGTCCTTCCTTTCCTTTTAATTTCTGCCAAGAGGTCTCACATTTCTTTCTCTACCCACCACTCTCTGTACGCTCTCTGTGTTGTCAAACCAGGACAGGAGCTAGGGGTGAGACATGGAAACATTTCTCATCAAGAACATTACATAGCCACTCTGTTTCTATGAAAACTTTAGCAATTTTCCTGAAAAAATGCCTTTCTGTTTGTATGTTTTGAGTCAATTTCCAAAATGCTGAAATAACTGTTTTTGACACTTTTATTCACCTTCACAGTTGTTCTCTAAGGAAGAGCTTGTCCACCTTTTTCATCCCCTTAGGTGGAAGTGCTATATACTCAACTAATTAAAATCTAATAAAACTATTTCAATCAAATTAAACTTGTTAAAGTCTAATTCACAAATTAAAGTCTGTGACTGTAATTCCTTCCATGGTACAAAGAACATGAGCAACAGTGAATTAGGAGCCCAAGATGAGATTATGAATAGCCAAGGTAAAACATCAATGAGGTATTCCTATGAGAGCAGACATTTTTCTCAGAGGTAATTTGGCCCCTAAAAACAATGTCGGTATTTTTATTATTGTTAACAAATGTTTTAAATTACAGTTTCTAGCTACTTCTTTCTGGTATATAATTGGTTCTTATGCAGTTAACTTTTGGTTATATATTAACTCCCTTATGTAGACACTCAAACTCAAAATTCAGCTACTGAACTCTGCGCCCTCAGGACATTGATGATTTCAGGGCTCACTTAGCACTATGGTTTTCAGCTTCTTTTCCATTTTCTGCTTCCGGGGATTTCCCTCAACATCCTGCAAGGTCAGCTATGCATTTAGAAAGAGCATTTCTCTGTATTTTACGCTGGTAATTTTTTCTTTCTTTCTTTTTGTCAGGATGTATAGTCAGCACTGCTACTGGAAATAGAAGTTACAGTAGAGCTTTTCAACAAAAATAGGGAGTTTTATTTTAATCTGTAACGTAACGACTTTCAGAAGTCTCTATAAGCTCTCTTTTAAAATTATAGACACTATCAGAAAACATAATTAAGGACATTCTTAGAGTATCACTTCTGCTCTAAGCAGGGCTCTTATTCCTTACAACCGAATATTTTTTCTTGATTTAGGAATTATTCAGAGATATTTCCTGATGGAGACAGGATTCTGCTGTTGGTGTGGGGTGAAATAACAAGGCTTATGTTTAATTCCTAAACATTTGGCCATCGAATTAGAAAGTGGGAGCCATGTTTAGGCAGACAATAAAATAATATCTGTCAGATGTAATTCTGACTATCTCAGAGAAGATGATCAAAGTAATTTTTTAAAATTATAATTTAAAGTTTGAATATAAGTTTAGTATGCTCGCTTATTATCTGTGAATGGTTTGGCATTCACAGATCATTGAAATCTGGAGCTCTCAAAGTGAAACTTTGCTTCTTTTTTCACTGTCCACCCATGCTTCCTTGTAGAATAAATCCTTTAGATGGGTATTCTGAGTCAGCCCGACTATCACTCTTTATGAAGGCTCTCAAAATCTATCATGCAATTTCAGTAACTTTCTAAATAGCCTTGAAATACTTGAAAATGCCATCAGTGCCGGGCTATCTGGAAGGCACTTTTTCCTATTCAATATCTTTGTAAGACATTATTTGTGGAAGGAAAAATAAGATAAACACAGACATGGAGGCAAACTATAAATATCTCTTAAATACAGAGAATAAACCAGGCTTGCTGGTGGGTGTTGACTGGTGAGCGGCTCAATGGACTATGGGCTTTAAGGAGGGTATTTGTTGGGGCGAGCATCGAGTATTATATGTAAGTGATGAATCACTAAATTCTCTCCCTGAAACCGTTATTACACTCTATGTTTACTAACTTGGATTTAAATATTTAAAAAAAGGAAATAAAAAAATCATATGCGCTTACACATTTGATTGATGCTGGGTTAAGTCAATGCTAGAAGATGTCTTACCTTAGAGATTGTGAGATTATTCAGTAGACTAGTTGCATGATAGCTTGCATACAGCCTATCTCAAACATATTAAATAATACAGCTTGTGTTTGAGGAGGTTCTTGGGGATCCTCCACTTTCTCTCCACGCTGGACCATTTTTCCATCTAGCATACTTTGAGAAATACTTCTCTATCTCTTTTTTTTTTTTTTAACTCTCATCCAAATGTCATCATGTTACTCTCACGATTAGGAAATCTCAATAAACCCCCACTTCCAAAACACATGAGGCTAGATCACCTACACTTTGTCCAAACTGTTAGCCAGCATAATTTCTGTCCCTCACTTCTTGCCACCATATCTCATGCATTAGTCATTAGATATACCGAAAGTTTTATTTTTCTCCAAATATTGCTCTTGCACTATTACTTTTGAACATGGAGCTTTCTCTGTTGGATAATCTTTTGCTATTCCATCCCTGCCAAACTTCTACTATATTTTAAGTATCCTTCAAATATTGTCTGTCTTGAAAAAGTTATCCTATATAACCAGACAGTTCTTCTGCCACTGTTTTGGATTCTAAGAGTGTAGTGTATATGCACCCATTAAGTGTATGTATATGTGTATATACAGGCATATATATATGGTACATATATGTATATTGAAGGAGGTATCGTGTTGGCAGCAATGATTTTCTCCTAGAATGTGAACTTCAATATAGTAACCTCTTAGTCATCATTTCATAAAAGGATGATAGAAATGGGATTCTCTCTCAGTTTTAGCTGAGATCTTAAGATAACAGTTACTGAAAATATTCTAAGAGTGCGGTAAGCAAGCAATATTGAATTTGCATAGGAGGAGGATAAAAATGGGTTTTGTAACTATTACTCATTTTCTGGCTACAAGATTAATGGTTCAAAAAGGAGTTTGGAAACTGGGGATATTTTATTGCAGAGAATTTTGCCTTGAACAACAACCCATATTCCACTAGGGAAAAGTAACTTGTCTTGACTTTTAACCTGGCAAGTGAGGCTTCAAGGTGACCATTTGGAGAGTTTGATATATATTCTCTGGCATTTGAGGGCTACTTTAAACTGATATACGCATAGGAAACTTAGAGTATGAGTCTGACAGAAATTACATGTGACAGCAGAATAGAGGGTTGTACTTAGACAAGTAATGACATTTCTGTAGATGTGGATATAGATTTGAAAGTGTGTTTCCCAAAGATCAAATTTGGCCATGTGAGAATAAAAGAGAGAGCTTGTTTGCAATTTTCTTTAATGGTTTTGACTTAGAAAATTTCTTAGACTGTGAGTCCTCTTAGAGACTTTCTGAGTCTAAATGAACCTTCATAACAGGAAACCACAGAAGAATAACAAGGAGGGAGTACGGTAGAGTTCTTTACCTACGATATCGTGCACTAAGTGAGTAGTGACAAGTAATCTGGGGATGTCTGCGATGAGCCCACAAAACTCCCTGAAAGGGAAACGGTATTTTTCAGCTTCTGTCACAGCCAGAGGAAATCAATGGTAGTTTAAACAATAGTAACGTGGTTTCCCACTCCTCTCTTACCTGGGCAGATGCCACAAGAAGACTTGTATAAAAAGTTTAACTAAAGAAATAAAGAGGCAACCAGTCACGACCCCCTTTTCTCACTGCTGACAGAAGTGGAGCAAGAGAAAAACACTATATTCAAATAAAGTTTGTAGATTCGACAGTTCCTGTAATATGATTATATTTGTTATCAGAAGTGACAGGAGGAATTTTTATCATCTGAGCATGACTGCATAAATCATAGGACTTGCCCTAGATTTTATCTAAGGGTCAGGAAAAAACTGAGATACAGGAAAGGCAATAGGAAATAATCTTGGTTTCTATCCGCACACTTATGACTTGTTTTATATTGGACTGTTCTATAATGCGAGCCCCCAGCCTAGAGTATGACATGTAACAGGCACTTGAGAAATTATTTATTGATTGAATGTGTTATCTATTCTACAGAATCTAAACCAAATTTCTATTATAACAACAGAAGCTGCTTTAAAATTAAGAAGATATTATTTGGGTACAGTAGAGAAAAAAGAATAGAAATCTAGTAGAATAATCTCTGTGAATCAGAAATGGAAGTTATTTCTGCATCTAGAAATCAATATATCACTATCGTTGAAAACCACACCTCCCCAAGCATTTATTCAGTGCATCTTCTAAGCTAAAAGTGGTGTTAAGTATTATGAATATAAATCAATGAATTATTTAAAGTCTTGACTTAAGATATTTGAAGACATGAGAAATAGATACTAGAAAAATAAGTTTTAAAGATACAGGTTTGGTTTGTTTATGCGTTGGGTTTACTGTGGGGACAAAAGTGGGTGTGATCGATTCTGTCGTGGTCGTTAGTATGTCAAAAAATGATTTGTAGAGTTGGTTATTTCTCACTAGGTCTGAAAATATAAATAAGAATATGGAAAATGTAAACGAATGCCTAGAATAATATTTGAAGTTAAAGATTTAATACAGAACTTCTCGCCTCTCTAAATCAAAATCAGGTGGTTGGGGGTGCCTGGTAGCTCAGCCATTTAAGCTTTGGACTCTTGGTTTTGTCTCAGGTCATGATCTCATGGTTTGTGAGTTCAAGGCCTCATGAGGCTCCATGCTGACAGTGCATAGCCTCCTTGGGTTTCTTTCTCTTCTTCTCTCTCTGCTCCTCCCCCCATTCACACACACACACACACACTCAAAATAAAAAAAAAAAATAAAAAGTTAAAACATAACAAAAACACAATTGGGCACTCCTGGAGATATACAATCATGGAAAGGATAGACTAGCAGATCCAAACCTGCCCACTCATAGTGACTTGTAAAACCTTGGCACTGAATAGAGGGGGATGGCAATTTTGAGAATCTGTAACCATAATCTAGTCATTTCATACATTGTTGGACTGAATTCACGTTACATGGATTGTAAAAACATTTATTTTACTTAAGGACACAATAAAAGTAATTTTAAAGATAAATAAAAGAGCAGGAAAATATCAAAATGACAAAGTGAATTTGGAAAACACCAGCAAAAAAAAAAAAAAAAAAAAAAACCTACCCTTTTAAACATAAAAATAAAATGTAATTAATAATATTACTGAAAAATAAAAAAAAACAAATCCTTCAATGGATAGGTTAATAAAAGAAAAATAAAGAATTCATGAACTAGAAAGTTAAGATAAAAAAAGTCTACCTGGTACATAACAAAGAAAGACAAAACCATAGAAAATAGAAAAGATAAATTTAGAGACATTGTAGATAGTGTGAAGTCTCATATAGGTTTAAATGAAGTTGCAGAAAGAGAAGAAAGAAAAGATTGTTCTAAAGGCAACATCTGTAGAGATAATAAGTGAGAATTTTTCAGTACTTATGATACTGATCTTCTTAATCAGGAACTCAAAGAATCCTAAGTGTATTAAAACAAACAAACAAACAAACAAACAAAAACACTACATCTTAAACTACTGGGTAACTTCAGCAGAGTGCATAGCATGGAAAGACCTTAAAATAAACATAGAGACAAGAAATATTGTAGTCAAAGAAATGAAAAGACTCACACTTTCACCTTTAAACTACAAAAGTTGACACTACTTGAGTATATGTATATCTTCAATAAAACAAATTAAAATAAATAATAAATCAAAAATATATCATCAATGCAAGTATCTTGAAAAAATTAGAATGGAAGAGAGGGCATTTTTTGTTTGTTTGTTTGTTTGTTTATTTTGAGAGAGGGTGTATGAGGGGGGGAGGGGCTGAGAGAGGCAGAGTCTGAAGGAGGCCCTGCACACAAAGTCTAATGAAGGACTCGATTCCATGAACCTTGAGATCATGACCGAAGCTAAAATCAAGAGATGGATGCTTAACTGACTAATCCACCCAGGTGCCCCAACAAATCAAAAATGTATCATGAACCAAGTATCTTTTAAAAATTAGAATAGAAAAAAGGGCATTTTTACCATAACAAAAACCTTAGATTTTGCTACCACTGAAAGTTCATTCAAGAGAATTTTGAAAGAGGTACTTCAGAGAAATGGAAAGTATTTCTTTGGTCTAAAGTCTGAAATTCAGGAATGAATGGTGAACAAAATGCAAAGTATTGATATGCTGACAAATCTAAAATAATACTGAATCTATAAATTAATAAATACAATCCTGCTTCTGATAATGATAATCCAGGTGTTCTGTACATAAGGCACCTGGAAAGAGTATGATTATTATCTGCCTTCATTAACTGTGAATCTAAGCTGGCAGTAAGCATCAGCAACACAAAATTTAAGAAAAGTGGGAAATTTGGACAAGCAAGAATAGCATCAAATTCCACTTTTATATAAGACACATTTTAGAGACTGAGGAGGTAAGCAGTTTAGGGTTACAGAGGTTAGACTGCAAGACATGCCAAGGAGTTCGTCCTGTTAAACCCCTTGCATCAAAGGGGTACATTCTAGGAGACAGTGGTAGAGTTTTTGCAGAAAGGACATTCCAAATTCATATTATCTCAGCTACAGACTCAGATTAAGTTTATCTCTGGTTGCTAGAAGCTCTTCCCCCCTACTGAACTAATTTTTAAAAATTGAAGGAAGAAAATCTTCAAGAGACGTAAAGAAGGATACTGTATAACAATTAATTCTCTTTACCAATAAGATATGAAAATTTTAGTATGTGTACAGCTATAAAATAGCATCAAAATATATGAAGTGGAAATTTACTAAAGTAAAAAGATCCAGTCCAACAGCCCTTGGACATGATTTTATACATCCTTCTCATTACCTACAGTGTATTTAATGTAGAATTATAAAATTAAACTAATATATATAATTAATATAATTGTGTGTCTGCATATAAAACAACTCATCTGACAACTGTAGAAGGCACATTATTTAATGCACATAGAATATTTGTAAAGTTGAAAATATTCTGGGCCATTTAACAGTGCCCACTAAAATTTAAATGATTGATATCATAGAGAATATGTTCTTTAGGCACAATACAATGAAATTAGGAATCAATAACACAGGCCTAATTGTAAAATCCTTATATATTTGGATGGCCACATCAAGAGTTGGTGAGATTCTAGAGCAAAAGCATGCTCATACACTCTTCTTGTCAGTAGAAATTTGCCTAGAAAAACTGCCATTATCCATTACAGTTAAAGGAAAATGTACCTTCTAAGAAAGCAAATCTACTGTTAGATACCTCCAACAGACACATTGAATATTTGTACTAATAGATATATACAAAAATATTTATAACCAAATATTCTTAAACAGCAGAATGCATAAATAAAACATAATTTACTCAAATAGCGACATAATATAGCATAATAAAAATGAACCAAATCATGGGAAACAATGAATAAATTTCATTAAAAATATCCAGCTAATGAAACTAAAAACAAACAAAAAAAAGTACTTACTATTTGAAACAATTTATAAAGTTCAAAAACAGCAAAAGTGAAATATAATGTCAAAAATCTAGTTGGTAAGTGGTACCTTAGAAGAATGAGGACACAGGGGTGAGGCTCGAGTGTTTTCAGTGTTGTTTCTTGACCTGTGCGATGAATTCACAGTATTTGTATCGAGATGCTTTATTAAGTTGTCTGGAGGTGACTCATAGCCCAGGGGTGTATTCTGAAAGTCTGTTCAATGAAATGTACATTCACACATCACCATTGATGCTGGTTGTCAATTTAGCTGAGGCTTTTTAGGAGATCCAGGTGTGGCCTCTCCATGCGGCTTAGGCTCACAGTATGGTGACTGGTTTCCAATGATGAGCATCCTGACAGAGGACTGGGGACAAGTATATTTCTTTTTCTACTAAACTTCAGTAACAGCCTCATTGCTCTTCTATTGTCTTTATCAAAGCAATCACAATGGGTTACACAATTTCAATGGGAGAGGAAGCAGGGCTCAACGACAGTTTGGGAAGTGATTAGTTTCTGGAAGATCATGTCAGACTGGAATGTTGCTTTATCCCTAAAAGAACTTTGGACTACCCTCTGTTATAATAGCAGTTCCTGAATAATTTTAGTAGCACAGACACATGGTCAGATTTGTGTTTGAATTAGAAAATTCTGAGAACCTTTTGAAATACTAAGACCAGAGAAAAGAAAGAAAGAAAGAAAGAAAGAAAGAAAGAAAGAAAGAAAGAAAGAAAGAAAGAAAGGAAGGAAGGAAGGAAGGAAGGAAGGAAGGAAGGAAGGAAGGAAGGAAGGAAGGAAGGAAGGAAGGAAGAAAGAAAGAAAGAAAGAAAGAAAGAAAGAAAGAAAGAAAGAAAGAAAGAAAGAAAGAAAGAAAGAAACTATGCGGAATTTCTAGCAATAATCACATGAAGGTTAAGACATTAAATCAAGTCAGTGGCCTTTAAGTTTTACAAAAGGGAATGGCATTGCAAGGTGACAAAAAAAGAAAGACAGAACCAATGAAACTCAGTCATCTATTTATCTCAAGTTATCTACTAATTTCATCTATTTAGCTCAAGAAGAGTTTTCAGGTTTCTGACATGGGTGAGTGAACAGATGGTGATGCCATGTGCTCAGATACAGGAGGAAAAAAAATAGATATTTTTGTACATTTTCAATTTGAGGATTTCCCAGGAAAGCCCGGAAAAAGATATAAGCCGCTAGATACGTGAATCAAAAAACTGGAACACTTTTGAATATAGCAAATTTACTGTCGTGAGAATACAGGTTTTAAAACCCCAGGAATACATTAGGTAATTCAGAGAACATATAAGATAAGATTATCAGAGACCAGCATTTGTGGACACCAACAGGTAAATAGACAAGGAACCTGCCAAAAAGACAGAAGAAGCTACAGAAACATAAGAGGTGAATTACTGCCGAGAGAAAGCTTGAAGGTTAGAGACAGAGAGACCTTTGGGAAGGGAAGAGTCACTTTTATAAAATACCATGGCAGTTAAGGGCTGAAAAGATCATTCATGTTTTTTTCTTTTATCTACAATTTCAAAGGCATTGTTGACAACTGCCATGGAGAATTACAAAGAGTTTAGATGGCAAAATGGGTAGTCTGCTGGATTAAAGTGAATAAAGTGAGAAAGTGGACCCTATAAATGTGTATCAGAGTTTTTGAATCAATAGTGAATGCATGAATAAAGGAATGAAAGTTTTTATGGTCATTTTGTGGTCATTAGAAACAGTGAAAAATATTTTTAATTTTTTTATATTTATTTATTTTTGAGAGAGAGACAGAGAGAGAACCAGTAGGGGAGGGACAGAGAGAGAAGGAGACACAGAATTCGAAGCACGCTCCAGGTTCAGAGCTGTCAGCACAGAGCCCAACACGGGGCTGGAACTCATGAACCACGAGATCATGACCTGAGCTGACGTCAGACACTTAACCGACTGAGCCACTCAGGTGCCCCAAAACAATGACAATTTTTATAGGAAGGTTCTGAGTAGTCTTGCAACAAGAAATTATATTTTACTTTACTTAATCCATTAATATTCTCCAAATTATTGGATCTTGCAATACTTTTCATGAAATATTTGTATAAGTACCAGTCTCCTGGGAAATACTGACATTGGTATCAATGTTATGAGCTGAGCAGCTCAGCATGGAAAGAAGGAGAAGGGCTAGAGTAGCAGCTAATGGTGTTTGTTAGATTGCAAAATAGGGTCATTTCGTTTTATTTTGTTTTATGATGAGAGAAATTTGAGCAAGTCATTTTCTGCAGGGAAAATTATATATATCCTGGTAGAATTTGAAAATGTAGGAGCATGATTATCTGTTAATGCAAAGTCCAGGGACCAGACTGGCTGCAGATTAGGGCAGCTAAGTGCAATGTTAGGCAATTTGAATTTTAGGTACTTAATGGACAAAACATAGGGAGACAAGTTACAGAGGAGACTGAGAATTGCATGTACCTACATCACAGAGCTACAAACCCAAATCTATCTCTAGTCAGGGTTCAGAGTAGCAGCCTACAATCTGTTCTGCATATAACCCTGAGAGAACTCCACAACACAAAGTCATTTAAATGCTTCTCACGTGAGGAAGAAGGTCATGCTATTATTTAATACTAAATAGGATTTGGGTTTTACATTGCTAACCTCCTCCAATGTTTCTCTCCAACTAGAAGAGCAGTTTCTGCCCCATTCCTTGATAAGGTCCTTCCAGAGAAATTTTGAATTGACTAGTTCTTTTTTGAAAGCTCTCTATCCTTGCTTTTCTCATCCACCTGATTGGTGAGCTATCTCTCTGTAACTATGCAATAGAAGGGCTCATGACTAACATCTGGTTACCACACCAGCACTCTCTGCAGATGTGTGTAGTTTGTTTTCCTGTGTCTGAATTCTTAAGGCAAAAAGACCACTATATATTAAAATAGAAAACAGTCACTTATATTTAATTTTTAGAAACAATAATTATTTGATTAATCCAGTCCGTTTAAATTATTTATACTTTTTAGCATGTGAGGTCACTTTACTCATAACTTAAGGGGATGATATTTAATTTTAAGCACACATACTGAACAGCTAAGGATCCAGATTAAAACAGAACAAATAAGGGATTTTTTTTATGAGAAAGATTTTTTTTCCCAATACAACCTTTACTATACAAAATCCTAGAAAAAATGTATTTCTTTCATTTCATTCCTGATTTGACCTAGTCAACATGTCACGTGATGTGACCTGTGTTATTTTTTATGTTACACCATTTATTTTTATTTTTTTTTAATTTATTAAAAGCCACAGAGAGGGAGGAAGACATAACATAAGAGACTCTCAAAGACTAAGAACAAACTGAGGGGAGAGGAGGGTGTGGGGAGAGGAGAGTGAGTGACGTGCACAGAGGAGGGCACTTGTTGGGATGAGCATTGGGTGTTGTATGGAAACCAATTTGACAATAAATTATTAACAAAAACATTTTCAGACAACGTTTCATTGCCACCTAATTTAATCCAACATGCTAGCACATATTATGCATTTTATTATAAAAGTTTAATTCAAGGTCCATAGCATGCAATCCTGTGCAATTGTCTAAGTCTATTGAAAAGACAAATTAATTTGAATATTCTGAGAAAATCAGTTCCATAGGAAATGTATGGATTTTGATAGTCCCTAACCAATAAGATTTTTACAGTTGAACTTTCATCATAACATCTAGCTTTTGTAGTTAAGTACAGTGAGTAGAAGACTTTACCCATCAAGGATCTGACAAGGAGAAGTTGATCCGAGTAGAAGTGTCTTGGCACGACTTGCCTGGAATGAAATGCTGACAGCTACAATGAAGTATGTGACAATTAAGATTAAATGAAATATTTTTAAAAAGCAGACTGAGTTACCTCATCTTTTGAGTTTACGAAATAACAGGCTCTTGATTGAAAAATCAATAAAAAATGAACTTTTGTTTATTATTAAAGATGTGTTGTCCCTATTGAGGCTAACATGACACTAAACGCGAGTCTTAGATTTTGCTTTCTAGAGTGAGTAGGGGGAGTCGTAGGTTGGGGGAAACCACAAAACCATTCCTCCCACAGCGTGGATGTAGTAGATTTAAAAACTCAAGATTGGGGTGTCTGGGTTGTTCATTCTCTTGAACCTCTGACTTGATTTTGTCTCAGGTCATGATCCCAGGGTTGTGAGATCGAGCCCCATGCTCTGCATGGAGCCTGCTTAAGATTTAAGATTCTCTCTCTCTCTCTCTCTCTCTCCCTCTCCCTCTCTCTGCCCCTCCCCTCACACGTGCATGCTCTCTATCTCTAAAATATAAAAAATAAATAAATAAAAACACAAGATTGATTCTAATGACACATATTGTGTTCCATATAGTGAGTTGGTGACTTTGAACTTTTATACTGACCAGATTTCTCACAGAATGAAGTGTAACGGGAGTAAGAGAAAGTCAGGGTCCATGCAGGAGTCGGGGGAAGCTGGGAAATCAGATACATCAAGAGAAAAACAGGTGATAGAGATTGAGCAGTGTTCTCTTTCAGGTGGTCTGGGAAGCACAACATAATTTATGAAGGCATGACTGCTCTTTCTGCTTCCTCTGATAGATACGTAGGTAGTTTTGCTTGTTCTGAAATACTTAGTGTCTACAGGCCTGGGATAACATACCTCAAAATATCTGTTCAAAAGTAAGTTGAAACTAATAGTTGGTGGTAATTCTAAATAAGAGACTAGATAAAAATTGGAAAGTGTGGAAAGGAATTCAAATGAGTAAGTGCAGTCTTGAAAATACTTGACACAGGTTGTCATAGAGAAGGGTATAGACTATTTATTTTGGCAAATAACATAAAATAAGCTAAAAGATACTGTGCAGTGTGCCACCGCCCTTGACAAAGCAGACTGTTATGACATGCACCGCCTACAAAGATGGCCAAGCAGCATGAAACTCCGGGTAGCCATTAGGATAAGAGGATTTCAATCCTCCAACCACATGGAGCTGAATTCTGCCACAACCATGTGATCTTAAAAGAGGATCTTGAGCTTCGGTTGAGCCCACAACCCCCACTTGCGCCTTAACTGCATCTTGTTAGACCCAGAGCAGAAGACTAAGGTAAGTCAAGGTAGAACTCCTGGGCCCCAAATTGGGAGATGATAGGTATGTGACAGCTTTAGACACTAAATTTATAGGGAATTGTTACACAGCAGTAAAAAGACTAATACACAGAGGGAACTAGGAAAAAGTTTCACTAGTCAAGTGCTCCTTGAGAGAAGTTTTTGCTGAGCTAAGTCTAAAGCATGTTTTTTATATGAGTGGAAGTTGGCACATTGTGTTGAGAAGACCACACAAACATCTCCCTTCAGGACACTGACATAGACGGCTGTTGGTTCCCCGAGCCTTCCAAAAGGAATTTTTAAATAATGGAAATGATACATATAACGCCTTAGGAAGAAATAAAGTGATTGAGGACATTTTGTTCTTTGGCTTCTCCACTCGTTGGCCATCTTAAATTGTTTCCTGCTTGCCCTCAAGTGATGGTTTCTGCTTCCTGACCTCTAAGTCTAAACCAACTGTATCTTGCTGACTTCCTAAATGAAGAAAACAGTATCACTCATGTAATCCAGATGGCATCTTGGAATCTTCCAGCACCATATTTACATTTATCTGCTGTGTCTCTGACACAAACTGATTTTGAGATATTTTTGTAGTCTTTTTTTAAAAATACTTACAGTACAAGATATGGGTCACATCACAAAATATAGAAAGTCTCTCTCTCTCTTTCTCTCTCTCTCTCTCTCTCTCTCTCTCTCTCTCTCTCTCTCTGTCTCTGTCATACACACACACACACACACACACACACACAAGTTTTTACATGACCTTTTGGGCCATCCTGGATGCATCTTGAAAAGTCACTGTCATTTCTCCAACAGATTCCAAAAATTAATGACTCTTTTTTTCCTTCATGGATATTCCTTGAGATATTTTAAAATCTCTTCTCTTTATTTCATTGCTTTTTTTTTTTTTTAATTTCACTACTCAGAGGAATTATAACCAATGTTTCACACTTGAGTTCCAGGTGTCTCATTTGACTCCAGTTGGACAAATAAGGCATTAGATATAATGTTTTCATCAAAAGGCTTTGGACTGACCAATGAACTTCTGTATCCACCAGTTTGAGTGTGTGCTTTCATTGTGAAGAAACTACCATACCACCTAGATCAAAACACTAGGTTGGAGAACCCACGTCAGTGATATGAGAACTGTGTTTTCCTTTATAGCAAAATACTAGCCTCTGATTTCCAATTTTTGAATATGGATTGAGGGACATTTCCCGACCAGAGATGATTACACTGTAGAAAAACAGTTATTCCCTGAAGGACCCTGATTTTCTAAACTGTGTGCTGTTTATGTTTAATCTCTGCTTGATATGTACTTCTGATTTTCACTGGAAACAGTATATTTCTTTTATATAGAACTGCTTTCAGGGCAAATCATCATATTCTGCAGAACAAGAAATTTATCAAACCTAGTTGCTGGGACTTGACTTCTTAGCATTCAGAAAGGATGAATAAACCTTTAAACTTACTAAAGATTGGGAATTTTCCTTTAACTCATAATTTTATTTTAAGGACTGACCTAGACTTTCAGTTTGAGGAATCTAATGTTTTTTTCAGAAGGAACAGTAATGACTATACAGATGCTTATAATCTGAGCAATAACATAAGAGAAATAAAAATAAGCAAGAAATAATTTTATAAGAGAGAGAAGACATCCTATACTGAAAACGAACATGTGTAATAGAAGTTTCAAGACCAAGTGACAGAGCATGTGATACTTCCTCTGGCAGTGACACTTCCTCATCCAGACACCATTACATTGAATTCCAATTTCTATGCTTACTAGCTCTAGACCTTGGATAAGTTTTTCAACCTCCCTGAACTACAGATTTCTCTCCTCTCTGAGCCAGTTTTCCCAACTTTAGGTGCTTCACATGATTAAGATCTACTTTTCTTTTTTTAGCAACTTTAAGTACACAGTACAGCACTATTAAATAGTACTATATAATATAGTATTATATAATAGTACTATATATCATATAATAGTATACTAGTACTATATGTGTATTAGTATATAAATAGTATAGTACTGTAGCAGTACTATACTAGTACTATTATTAATTAGAATAACTGCTGTATATCAGATCCCCAAAACTTATTCAACCTTTACTGGAATGTTGTATTCTTTCATTACCACTTTCCCTTTTCCCCAGCCTCTAGCCTTCAGCCTTCTAGTTGTGATGCAAGTGTCACCTAATGCATATTGTACTCATATTGCAATATGTGAGTGTGTTGCATCAACACTTTCTATGTCTTAAACTTACATAATGTTATATGTCAATTATATCTCAATAAGGCTGGCAATAATGGACACCGAGCCCATAGTGTTATTTCAGGATTAAATAAGTGCTTGCAATAATACCTAGAACATATTAAGCATTAAAGATAATTATCATTTTTTTTGTAATGATATCAAGAGTGGGAGTTAAGAAGACATAGTATTAACTGAGACAGTGATAAAATGAGGCATATCGGAAAGTACATCAAGAGAAAGGAAGTGGTGAAAAGAGAAGACAGTCCCGTGGCTTCCTGGTGGAATGCCATGTACTGGGAGAATTTAGTGGTAACAGAATTTATTTTCTTCTCTTCATTATTTTCTTGATATACAGAACAAGGAATGTGCTTTTATGAAAAGGGAGGTGGTGAAATATGGTAATATGGCCATTTAATTAAAAATCGATGAGGCCAGAACAGAAGATGAGATTGGGAGATGCATTGCGTTTAGTACTCCATTCTAGCACAGAGAATCCTAGCAAGGATCACAGGCACGAAAATGGGAAGTTGCAGTGATTAACTTGATTTCATTGTGCCTGGATGGAATACTACATCAGAAAGTGCTTTTTATTTTGCAGTCCCATCTCCATTATCTGTCTAAGAACAGGGAAAATTTTTAAATTTCAAATTGCCTCTCTTTCGTCACTCGTTTGCTTCCTTGGGTTGCCCAATAGCTGAATTACGAATTTGAAGGACATTTACTACGATTATATCGTGCCGTGGGAAAATCATGAAGAAGGAGATTGACTTCGAGAAATGAGTAATAAAAAATAGAACAGCTCTTAGTTGCTATTGTAATTGGGAGGAGAGAGAGAAAGACCATTCTGGGTTATTATACAGCCTTGATGGTCCTCGCAAAGGCTTGGGAATTTTGATTCGTATGTGGAAGACCTGAATAACTCTGTCTAGTTTGTGTTCTCGGTCAGAAATGTTTAATAGAATTTCCTCCAGAGACAGATATTTATCTGATCATGATTGTCCCAGAGCCCCAAAGTGAAGGCAGATGTATGTACTCAGAAGGCAGGAGGACAGACAAGAGTTGAAAGCAATGCTTCACTTTGATGTTTTCTGCTCTTGAGGCCTTCCATTACTTGACATATTTAAAAAAAATGTTAAAGTTCATAACTTTAACAAGAAGGAAGAAATAATAGAACGTCAGCAATTTGGGCTTTTTCATCACCGAATTCATTGTTTTTATTAGGAAGGCTTACATCTCTTTCAAAGCATTTTGCCTTTTGGATAAAAGTACCTAGATGATGGATTGTGAAGACTTTTCTTAAGCAACTGAATCCCATTTTACAGTTTTGGGTGTTTATTTTTCATTCTACATTATTCATTATTTTAGCAAACATTTATCAAATGCATCCTGTGTTGCACATTTTTTCACCAATACTGTCATTGTTGTTTTTACTGTATACTTCACACTCAGCAAAAACTCAAAAGGTAAGGTGAAGCAAATTATGATCTCAGAGTTTGAAAGATTTCCAACTCTTCATTTATGTATAAACCACTGTGGGAGAAGGGAGTGTTGTTTACGGCAGCATATGATAAAGTGAATTGGTCCATCCTTCAGTTTGTTTTTTGTTCAAACCTATTTGTTATTTCCTTTTGGTTTTGTTTTCTGTTTAGCTGACACATAACAGTAGACCGGTTCCAATATATTCATATATCTCAGAAAACCACTTAATGGAGTGACTCCCTCAGCCAGAGAACTCTCAGAACCTACCTAACATTGCTTCCCCCAAATATCCTAAGTCAGTTGAAAATTGCAAACTATAAATCAAGACTCACCCAGGTTTTCTCCTTCAGGTAACAACATAAGAAGCAAAGATCGTTAGCCAGTTGGAACTAGTTGGACAGATGGGTTCCAAACAGTAGAATCAAAATATTTTATACTTCAATATCCATCCACATTACTGAAGAATCCAGATTTAGCCAACATTCTTCACACTCATATCATATTTTTAAATATCCCCATTACTATAATTGATAAGGGAAGCATATTTTCATATAACTTTATTTATAGATAGCTACAAAAATTTCTAGTTTTGAAATAAAGTTACTTGAAGTGTAATTCAGTGAGTTGAGGGAAAAAAGAGAAAAGAGAAAACTTTTTGTATTTTTTAATAAATTACCTATTCTCTGATGTGATCTTGTACAAAACAATCAGGGTGGTCAAAAGCCCAAATACTTTGAAGTTGGGATTAACAGATGTAAAAAGGCAGGTGTTGCAAACTTACACCAGGCAACAAACAAGGAAGGGAGCTAGGTGGGCTGGAGAGGCCACATCCCTGATACAGCTGTGCTCTCTGAGTTGTCAGGTCCGATTTCCTCCAAAGATGGCAGAGATGCCTATCTCCCCATTTATAAGCATCAGAAACTCCAGGTTTGAATCTCTGGGTTAGAACTCAGGTGGTGGTTTTCCAAGAAGGGATGGGATTGATCAGAGATGGACACAAGGTGGATTCCTGGGAAGGTTCTGTGTCTTCATCTGGTCTTCATCTTTGTTTGTGAACATTTCATGGACCCACGAAATGGAACCATGGACTTATGGCTTGTGCCTTCTCAAATAAAAAGAAATAAACAGAATCCCTCTGTTTTAAGATATGGATATAGAAAAGATAACATTTCATAGTTTTCTATAACTATTGTTATTTCCAGTTTTATTATAAAATCAGACATATAAATGTTTTGATTATAATTCTACACAGGCTTGTAGATCATATCTGTTTATTAAAGACACTCATTTGAATGAAAGAGTAATAAAAGCAAGCAAACAACATCTTGGACAACTATATAAAAGAATGTTAGTACCACATCCTTTTTTCTGTTCACCTGAGTATTTATTACTTCTTATTGCTGTTCCCTGTGGTTGTTATAGATCATCTTCTAACCATTTAGTTTCACACATTATCAACTCCAGAATATTTCTTTATTGCTACTAACACTACTTATGAACTTCTGCCTGAATATTTCTTCTGGATGTGTCATTTTAACCTCTTTTAATGAATCCATTTCTACCTTGACTTTCACATGTCACCTGTTATGTAGTTTCCTGGTAGCTGGTCACATTTTAAGGTACAAAAAACCTTAGCAAAACTTTGGCATGGGCACCCTTTGAATAATGAGCAAACTACATAGAGATTCTTGTCATCTCTACAATATGACGCATAGTAGAAGATGTGGCTGATAATTCATCTGCCTCAGTTACTGAGAACTCTGACAATTCTCATATCTCAGCAGGAGGCTGGAAAAAAATGGATAATTTATCAATGTTTTATGGCATTCAGGCTGAAAAGGAATAAAGTGCATGTAAAGAGCTACCAGAAAAAAAAGAAAGGAGCAATCTCTCTCTTTCGGTAATCTAACAGTTTTGTTTCTCTGTGATCAAAAGAGCAGAAGTAGAACCTAGTCCAGGAAGTAAATGCACAACTAACCTTGACAAAACCTAGAAGAAACCTGGATAGAATTGAACCTGGATGAATGCATGTGTGCATACAAACACACTCACATGCACACACGCGCACACACACACACACACACACATCTTTTTAGGATCAAGAATGAATTTATTCACACATTCATTCAATAGATACTTATGGAATGCCCAAGATGTGTTATCTGTCATATTAGGCTTGAGAAATTTGAAAAATAAATATGAATAAAACAAAATCAATAATGACAAGAAATTCACTGTATAGGGATAAGGCATGTACAGTAATAGGAAAATGTCTGTATTAACATAGAAGAAGCACTGTGGAGAGCCACCTAATTTAGCTTGAAGGTACTGAGGAGAAGCAGGGAAGAATAGACTGTAAGAGCAGACTACAAAGTTAACTTTTATTTTTAAAACACTCATTTATTTATTCCATCATTTTTCAGAAAATATTCACTGAGAGTCTTCCCTGTTGCCAGATACTAGTGCTGGTCATATGGCAGTGAACTAAACATTGTAGTGGATGATTTACACTTATAGTTTATGTTCCAGTAGTTGGAATCTAATCTTACCTAGCAGAGGGTAAACATTAAAATGTAAGATATTTTAAGCTAGAGCTTAAAACACAAGAAAAAGGCAATGAGAAATTAAGCAGGAGGAGAGAATAGTAATCATCGCATGGAAAGCTTGTAGCTCATGGGAGAGTTTGTTGCTGCTAGGGAATTGATTCGAACACTCTGTACAATTTCATGCACAGATCATAGGGTTGATTAGCAAGTGCTATAATCATATTTTATTTCTAATTTTTTCTTCAGGAATTATATGGAGCATTACAGGCTTAAGAGAGAAGTGAATATAGAATCCATATAACTTGGGATACCTCTGCATCTCAATATTGTATCTCAACAGGTTGGCATCAAGTCACCCGTCTTTTAAACAGGTTCTACAGGGACGCCCGTGTCGCTCAGTGGGTTGAGCGTCAGACTTTGGCTCAGGTCACGGTATGACGGTTCCTGACTTCGAGCCTCCCCTCGCGCCCCATCACCCCCAGCTCCTCCCACATCAGGCTCACTCTCGTGAGCCTGTCAGCGCGGACCCTGCTTAGGATCCTCTGTCCCCTTCTCTCTCTGCCCCTCCCCTATGACGTTCTTTCTCAAAAAATAAATAATGTATAAATCAACAAACAGGTTCTACAAATGAAGTACAGTGTAAGAGACACTGAGTGAGGACATTAGAACTATATGTAACCACAGTGAATGGTGTTCTCAAGAAATGGTACTGCTTTACAATAGCAGAATTGCACAATATCGATGTAGAAGCCTTTTACAGAGTAGAAGATGTGAGAGAGTCTTGTAGCCCCCAGATTTTACTAAACGGCACAGTTTTTCCCCCCTATGGAACCGTACTATTATATAACATTTGTGTAGAAAAATGAATAAATGTAAATATTCAATGATGATTGCTGGCCTAGATCAAAATATATTCTGATGTAACATTTTTTATGTACTTCCTTTTCAAAAAGCTTTGAAGGTTCTGGGCGCAGGAGTACATCCTCTAACTTTGTCTCTGGATCAATTTGATCATAGTCCGTCTAAAACAGTTCAAGTACCACAGCATCTCTTACAGAAACCTAAGATGTTTGATTGCCATGGAATTATTTTCAGACTTGTTTGAAGTGTATCATGTAATACGATACAAAATACCTCCTCCAAAATTTCTACTATGGGAGGGTAGTAGCATAACTCAGAAAGTTGTCAAATGAGTTTGAACTCTGTGCATGTGCTTTCCATGCACAAATAGTCTAACAATAAGGTGTCTAATACAGAACGGTACTTCCAATTATGTAGTCAAAGAATATTGAACTACAGGAGTCCACAGCAAAATAATTCTTAAAAAAAGAATGAATCAACTTCACTGTCACCAAGATTTACATGTTGAAGACTAACAACACATTTGGTGCTGTGTACAGATATACATCAAGAAACCTATTGTCAGGTTCAATGATTTTAAGAATAAAAAGCATGAATACTTAAAATAAAAACACACATAAACATAAAGCAAACATATAAAACTATGGATTGAATAGCTGACTTTTCACCTAGTTAATGGTTCTTGAGTTTTCACGTGGAATATGACCCTTTACTAATGATATAGGATGTTCAGAATATTCATTCATAGACCTTTACATGATCTAAAATTCAGGCAGAGATAAATTACAGAAAGTTCATATCTGTATCTCTATCTATCTATCTGTCTATCATTTTTCTATGTGTCTATGTATAATCTATTAATCATCTCCATCTCCTCAACACACCCGCTCTTCCCACCATCATGGGCAAGATATTTGAGAAACACTACTATAAGATTTTTGTGAAAAATTATGTGAAACATCTTTGATGGGATAGATTTCCAAATCTCCTAAGCAATTGTGATTGTAGTGAACTGAAGGTAAAGAATAATTTAAAACACCCATGGAAATGAGGGAAATCTCAATGAACTGGCTAACTGTTCTTAAAAAGTCTTTCCTTGTTCATTCCTGAGACAATGTGTGCTAAATATCTGCATAATACATGTGTGCATACATATCTGTGATGGATACAGTCCAAGAGTGCCATCTACCTTTATTGAAAACTTTCTAACTCTCCGTTTGTAAACTTTTTACAAGATTACTGTGCTATTGAATCTTGCCTGGCTTCAATTTCTTTCTCTAAGCCCTTTGGATGGACACCAAAGCTTTTTCCTGTGAGACTCAAACTTCACGCTGGGACGCATCATCTGCAATCTGAGGACTTTCTCCCACATTGTCGTTAGCCAGTCTCTTGAAGTTTATAGGAAAGAAATTTGTATATAGAGAATCTGAGTTGATTTACTTGTAGTATCAAATATTGATTAGGAAGGCACCAAGGAACATAGAAAGGATGAATATTAAGGGATGTAGAATCCTTGCCATCTCTGTGCAAGTTACAGTGACTGCATGAAGAAAGGCCAAAGTTATTCCATATCTACACGAATTTTGAATCTGGGAAGATTACATTTATTATAGGTTTTCAGAGATTTTAGTGATATTCTAGGCACAAAAGCAAACAAAGAAGTGAAGGAGAAGGAGAAGTTGTCTATCTTGTTTAGTTAGAATTATATATTAAAAATGTCAATGATATGTATGCTTCTAATAAGTTGAAATACGTGGGAGGGTATTTGTCTGGGAAAAGCAATACTATGGATTGAAAGATAGACTTTTATTCTTATTCCGGATTCTGATGGTTGTAAAAGGCAGACAAATATTTTAATTATGTACTTACTAATTGTTACTTCTCTTGAATTTTCACAATCCTAAAAAGTGCTTTGTCCGTATAAAATCTTGTAAGTAATAAAAAAATGTTTTTAGTCAGACATTTTCATGCAGAAATTACACTATCAGTGACATTCTTGTTCATAGCTATAGATCAATATTTGATTTCTAAACTAAAAGCCAAACTTTTCTTGGAGCACTAGTTTCCCTCCAGTTAATGGCTCTACTTCCCTTCAATTCATGCATTTTCTTCTCAGGAAACAGATAATATAATTTATGTGATTTTGATCCATTATTCAAAATGACAAGCAATTTTAACAATAATATTCTTTTTCCTTAGTCTTTCTTCAACTGTAGAAATGAGTACTTAAGAGACATTCAGTAAAAATGAGCACACCTAACAACCAAAGTCTAAAATTAGTTCAAAACAATATTTTTAAAGAAAAAAATGCCTATTTTTTCATGGTATCATATTTGCATTCACATTGTCTATAGACTTAAATTATTTTCATTGATATTTGAAGATGGCTTTTTAATTTTTTAAGCGTTTTTTATTTTATTTTTGAGAGACATAGAGACAGAGAGGGAGCAAGGGAAGGACAGAGAGAGAGGGAGATGCAGAATCTGAAGCAGGCTCCAGGCTCTGAGCTGTCAGCACAGAGCCCAACACGGGGCTCGAACTCACAGACCGTGAGATCATGACCTGAGCGGAAGTTGGCCGCTTAACCAACTGAGCCATCCAGGTGCTTTTGAAGATGGCTTTTAAAAACATAGTGTCTTAGAGCACTTAAACTAGTTTAATTATAAAACTAGAGAACCCTTATTTTCTGAACCATAGTCTAATTTACTCCAAATAGTTAATAAGACAGTAAAAATTGTATACATATTTCTACTAGAATATTGAAAATTGCATACATAATTCTATTAGAAATTAAAGTGCAAAATTTTGCACTTTCTAATACTCATTTCTGTCTCTCTGCTTTTAAATGGTGGCTTATGGTATCTATAGCCAACAATATAACAACTAGGCCAATGTTAGCTTACTTGGGAAAAGAGAATTCTAGAAAAACACATTTGCTCCTGTTCCTTGCTCTGTTATATCTAAAGAGCCAACTGTATTTCTCTGAGGCACAGCAATGTTATATTAAACTAACATTCTATGCAAATTAAATATTTTCTTATATGTCGATGAAATATTTTCTCATATATCATACTTGGAAAAGAACATTTTAAAATTATTCATGGTTAATGTAAATTAACCTGAAGATATTTCTAATAATTTAGAAAAACATTCTGTAAATGTTCCTCTTCCATATTGGAAAGTCATTACTCTTGTCATAAATTCTGGAATAGCCAATCATAGTTTAACGTTTGTAAATATTTGTCATACTTTCTGAATCAGTGTAATTTTCTATGTCTTCTTTTACACGCCTGCACATGACACACACACACACACACAAACATTGCTACAAAAAAGAGTCATGATCCAGATTTCTGGTGACAGGTAATAGGCTCCTAAGTGTGTTAAAGCTTTACCTAGCTCCAAAAATTTCAACTAAAGTTACTGTCTCCTTTTCTACCCCTGAACCTTTCCAGAACTTAAGACATATCTTGAAAATTTGCCCTCTGTTTCAGGATGATGTTTCCTTTCCTTTTTATATTTCCTCTTATGAGAAGAAAGTGTTATTTTTCATTTCCCAACTCTATAAAAATCCAATCCCATATCTGTTATTTTCTCAGACCCTCAGAAAGTGGGTCAAATGACACTTTGAACATATTTCAAAATGATGAGACTTTAAATAGAGACTTGTAAATCAGATTTACTTCCTATAGATTAGTTGCTTCAGAGAAGCTCATGGTAGTTTCAGATATAATGTCCAGCTTTCATTGAAATTATGTCTATAAATTTTGAGGAAAAGGAAGGAATCACAAAAATGAGAAATAAAGGGAAAAGAAGATGGAGGAGAAGAAGGAAGAGGGAGAAGGGCAGGAGGAGAAAAAAGAGGAAGAAAGAAGAAAATTAGTACTCTTTAACTCATCCTGAAAGCCTCTTTTATATTGAAGCTGAGTAGATACTGTGTAATTAATTTGAACATGCCTGAGATATTAGCCACTGTCTCTATTACTTTAAGAGAAAATGAATTTGGGAGTTAGCTGACTGATCGACGCTATGAGTTGGTGGCGACATTTTTGCAGCTGATTTCACAAGTTAGGGTGAGAGACAAAGGTTCAGAACTTTATGGTCTATCACATACTGCCTTTACAAGCAGCCATAGCTGTTCAAACAAATTGAGCAAACTCAACTGAAAATAGAGGAAATATAATACTTCCTTAAAGATTGCAACTTTTATCATTTTAAACCTACTGACTTTTGAAAAAGTATGCTATCTCTATCTCTTATTTGTATAAATTGTCTTTAGTGATTTTGTACTTTGCATTCTGCATATTATTTCTGTGAAATGCCACTTCTGATCTTTTTCCTGTTCTGGGACAGAAATGTCTTTGTCTATCCCGTCATTTCTTATTTTGTTTACTTTACTGGGATTGTTGTGATGACAAGGGCTCCGCCAACTTCTGTAAATTTGATTGATAGGAAAATTGAGAAGTTGACCTGGGCCAGCACTAAAAATAACTCACTAAATATCTCAAGTGCCAAAGATCGCAGTCCTGTCCTCTGAAAACCTACTTACTTTAAGGGATATGTGTTTAATTTGGGGTTTTTAAGAGTGGAGAGCCACATTTAGAACAACTGAGATAAAAGTTTTCAGCTTCATTTATGCATTAAAACATGCCTCATCATTATAGGATGAATGTGGCAGCCTAAAGAATAGCCTAAATAACACTAAATAATTTTAATTCAACCTCAGATATTTAGCCAACAAGAAGTATTACACACATGAAGTAAATTGAATTTCTCCAACACATGTCATGTCTTTTCCTCCCTCTTTAATTTACTCTCTCTTACCTTTATTTTGTGTTGCTACAAACAACTCTGAATCAAAGAACACACAAATAAAGAGCAACTGTATTCTCAATGAGCACCATGTGAAAATAAAATCCTCCATCCTCCCAAAGATGTGAAAAGCTGTGATTGCTGTGAACATCTCCTCTCAATCACTTTCAGGCTTGTATGATGAGCCTGAGAAGTTCTTATTTCCCAAGTATATTAGTTAAGTTTGTTGGGAACATAATCGTCCCAACTCTTGTGGCTTAAATCAACAAAAAAATTTATTTTTTCCCAAGTCTATGAATTCACTGGGAAGTTCTAATGTAGGCAGCCCAACTGGTCACTGGTTAGCAACAGCTTGGTTGGGTCTATGCTGCTTCAAACCTTGTCTAGCAGCTGATTCAATGTTAGCAGTGGAATGAGGCTGAGGACGGGTTGATCAGTGTTTCTGATTATCCACTGACAGTTTGACTCATTCACACAGTGGACAACAGATTGTTCCGGGGCAGCAAATTCAGGCATGCCTCAACTCATGAGCACACTTTCCTTCTCTGTCACATTTATGTGGCTCCAGTCAAGTCACATGACTAAAGCTACAGGTCCATGTAGTATGAAACACCCAAGGACAGAATAAAGGGATGCAATATTGTTGTCATTTTGCAAGTTCATTTACATACTTGTAAAGAGATAAGGTTCCCAAAGGAATGGTCTATTTATGTACTTATTAACTAATTTATCAAAATATTCTTAATCTGTGCTAGGCTCCAGAGATATTTTGGTAAAAAACAAAATATATGAGCCTATAGCTTACAGTTTGAAGGTTTTAGTATCTTCAACACCATTGAGAAAATTGCATCTCACATACCAAATGACAATTAAAAGATTATAGATGGCAGAGTTCTGATTCACTTGATACAGTCATCATTATACAGAATCCTATGTGACTTTTATTTTAAGATGGTTAAAAAGTCAACTCAGATCTCCTACATCCAGACGATGTTTAATTTACCAAAAAATTTGCATCTATGCTCAGTCAATTGCCTAATAAAAGAATTGTTATTTTGAGATTTGTGAGAAACATTTTTATTTTTTATTTTTTAAAGGAACATTCATTTTATTTTTTTTCTTCTTTTACGTTTATTCTTGAGAGAGAGAGAGCACACCTGTGTGTGTTGTGTGAGGGCCTGCACAAGTCGAGGAGGGGCAGAAGGAGTGGGAGTGGGGCATAGATTTTACATTGGCTCCACGCTGACTGCAGAGAGCCTGATGCAGGGCCTGAACTCAGGAACTGGGAGATCATGACCCAAGCCAAAGTCACAAGGTCAACCAACTGAGCCACCCGGCTTCCCAACACAAACATTTTTTTAAAAGGAAGTGGTTCGAGGCACCTGGGTGGCTCAGTCGGTTGGGGGCCGACTTCCACTCAGGTCATGATCTCGTGGTCTGTGAGTTCGAGCCTCGTGTCGGGCTCTGTGCTGACGGCTCAGAGCCTGAAGCCTTTCGGATTCTGTATCTCCCTCTCTCTCTGCCTTCCCCACTCATACCTCCCCACTGCTCTATGTCTCTCAAAAATAAATAAACGTTAAAAATATTTAGAAAAAGGAAGTGGTTCGTACAACTTCCTATCCTTCCCAGTGGCAAAACATAGACATAATAACAAAATAGAATATCAAGTTAAAAAGACACGTCATGGTAAGTGTCACACAGACCAAAGGAAAGGTTTTTCTAACTTGGAGAAACTGACCAATACATAAACACATATGCAATTTGGCCCAAGGTTTTTAGGAAGTGAGTGAAGAATGTATGCAGGCCATTGATTAAACAGGAACATTTGGAGTTTCCCATTGAAGAAACAAGAAATTGTACTTGGGTTATTTGTTAACCAACTTGGCCCAGACAACTAAGTGGTTTAATGGA
>JAINVK010000644.1:0-63406 GCA_030068075.1 Paguma larvata
CGTGGTGCACGTCCGTTGGGGGCCTGGGAAGGGTTCCTGCAGCCGCTGCGGGGCCTCGTCCTGCGCTGTGTGTGCGCAGCTGAGTGCGGGGTGACTCCTGCCGGCAGCCAGTTTACAGCCCCTGAGAGGGCTCAGCCGGTGACCGGCGTCCACTTGGGACTTTCCGCTGCTGCGGCAGGTCCGGGTGCCCTTCGTCCGCCCAGCCGCACTGGGAGACCGCGGATCCTTGCGCTGTGTCCCCCGGCCTCTGTCTTGCACTGTCGTTGTTCGCATGTGGAGGGACCTGCTGCAGACCCCGTCCCTCCATGAAGGATCGGGGACCCAGGCATCCTGCAGGTGAGAGACCTGATCCGAGGTACCAAATGGGGCGCCATCCACCACCACGACGCCCCCCCCCTCGCCTCGGGTCACCTGTGGGCAACATGGCTGGGGTATTCTGTATGATTTCCTGTACACACACTCATGTTATTTGCAAATGGAGATAGCTGTCCTATAATGGCCTGGTAGCAGGTGCACAGCTGTAGTTCAGGGGTCTCTATGGGGCCTTTTCTAGACACAGACAACACAGACGGGCTGTTTTCTGAAGGGCCTTTAATGCAGTGTGATGTCAAGGTTCACCTTGTGTGTAGTAGCATGTGTCCGTAATTCGGTCTACCCCAAGCCAAATAATATTTCCCAACTAATTTTTATTGTGTAGGTAAACCGTATTCTGTGTATCCACTCTACAGTAGATGGACTTTGGGGCTCTTTCCACCATTGGGCAACTGGGAGTACCAATGCTATGAATATCTATGGTCAGGTTTTCCGTAGGTTTTCGCTTCTCTTGGCTCATATGGAAGCTCCATGTTAACGTTCTGAGGAGTTGCCAGTCCGTCTCCCAAAGGGCTACATCATTTCATATTTCTACCACAATGTAGGAGGATCCCATTTCTACTGATCCTTGCCAACACTTCGTAGTATCTGTCTTTTCACCAACAGCCAACCTGGTGGACCTGAACTCGTATCCCATTGTGGCTTTGGTGTGATTTCCATCCTGAAGAAGGATGTTGAACATTGTTGGCCACTCGTTTATATTTTTGGAGAAATGTGTCCTCAGCTGCATTTCCCAGTTTTAATTGGATGAGTGGTTTCTTGCTCTCGAGTCGTAAGACTCCGTATATATTCTCCATGCAAGTCTCTTATGATATATGCAATTAGCTGTATATGGTCGCATTCGGTAGGTTATCTTGTAGCTTTCTTGATGCTGTCTTTCAGTATGCCTACTTTTCATGTTTGTTTTTGAGACAGAGAGAGTGGCAGAGTGCAAGCAGTGGAGGGGTAGAGAGAACAGGAGACACAGAATCTGAAGCAGGCTCCAGGCTCCCAGCTGTCGGCACAGGGCCTGACCCAGGACTTGAACCCAAGGACCATGAGATCGCAACTTGAGCTGAAGTTGGCAGCTTAACCGACTGAGCCACCCAAGCGCCCCGATTTCTGAATTGACCTGTGGCATCTGTTAGTTCTGTATATACCAGGGTGAATCCATAGCTGTGTATATTGCTAACTGATCCCACAACAGGTCCAGTTCATGTCCACATCCACACAGAGTTGCACAATTTTTCTTGTTACAGAGACTTTTAAGATTGACCTCTTTGCAGTTTCCAAATGTGCAAGACAGTATTAACTCTAGTGACCTTGCCGTCCATCCCTGAACTTGTTTATTTTGTAATGGGAAGATCGTACCTTTTGACCACCTTCACCCATTTGCTCATCCCTTACCCCCTGCCTCTGGCAACCAGCAGTGCGTTCGCCCTATCTGTGAGCTCTTTGGGCTCTGTTTCCAAGATTCCACATATAAATGAGATATGATGTTTGTTTTTCTCGGTCTAACTTATTTCACTTAGCATCATAACCTCGTCTGCGCTGTTCCGAGTGGATCTCCTGCTTTTCATGGCTGACTACATATGCCATTATATGCACGTGGATATGTGCACACCCCCCCACATCTTCTTGTCCATCCATCCACCGAGGACACTAGGCTTGCTTCCACGTCTCTACTCTTGAGTAATCCTGCCATGAACATGGGTGGGGAGAGATATCTTTTTGAGTTAGTGTTTTGTTTTCTTCCGATAAAGACCGGAAATGGAACTGCTGGATTCTGTGGTATTTCTCTTTTCAGTGTCTGAGGAACTTCCATGCTGTTTTCCATAGTGACTGTACCAGTTACCTTCTCGTACAATTGCTTTTTTTCTGTTCTATCCCGCAGCCTTGCAGCCCTATTTTATTGTTTCTGGAAGCCTTTCTGTGTATTCTGTCTGATTTGCTACATGCATGGTCATGTTATTTGTAAATAGAGATGGTTTTACTTCATCGCCTCCAATCCAGATGCATTTTATCTCCCTGTCTTGCCTCATCGACGTGGCCAAAACCTCCAGGACAACGTGGAGCACAGGTGGGGAACGTGGGCATTGCCCATCTTGCTCCTGAACTAACGGACAAGGCTTCCAGTCTTTTCTCCATTCCGTGTGCTGGGAGCTGGTTCACAGATGCCCTTCATGGGGCTCAAGAAGTTCCCCTCTGTTCCTGCGTTGAGTGTTTGTATCATGAGATGGCGTTGGGTTTCGTCAAAGGGTTTTCTGTGCTTAATGGTGATCAACTTTTACGGCAGCTCGTAAACCATGAAATCACCTCTCTTTCCCTCTTTTCTGTCTTACCCGTCACACAGACACACAGAACTTGTCTGGAAGCTGATCCGACTCCAGCTAGGAAAGACGTGCTGCAGGATGCTTGAGTGACTGTTCTAGAGCTCTTGACCCCGGTTATCCTAGGTCGGGCTGCTGTGTACCTGGGGGTGGCCAGTTCCGATGACACCCCTCATGAGTGACAACCAGAAATCGAAATGTTAATGATAATCTTCACGGTGGTGGCTCCCTCTGGCGTGGGTATGCCATAATTTCCTCTTGTCTGTGCTGACTGTAGAGTGAAAGCAGGTAGCATTAAAGGCAATGACTGTTGAGGAAACAGAGCATGTCAAACATATGTCCTAACGGGTAATGACCAGCAGGCAAAACCCCTGCTTACCCGAGACACATGTTAGAGGGAATATAGCACATTCTGAACTGACTTCCTGTTGTGGAAGTCCTCGTTCTGAAAATACTCTTTTTGGTTTATTTTCTGAGGCCTCACCTGTCTGCTTTTCTATTCCAGGAGTTTGGGTGCTGACGGTGTTTGTAGGCAGTCTCACGAGTGGCAGCTTTGAGCCCACAATTTGGCCTGTTACAGGTAAGGGGCTTGGAGGGGCATCTGCATGTCGCCAGCCAGGAAAGCATCATCCAGGCATTTCTCAGCGTTCCCAGGAAGGGCCCGCAGAGCCCAGGACGCAGTACGAGGTCTGGACTGGGGAGACGCTTTGTCCGCACACACCTGGCACTCGGTCTCTAAGGCCCGTAAATAACAGAGACTCTAGAGTGGGAATGGGAAGCTGTTTTAGTGTTATGCTAGTTAGGGTTGTCCACTTTAACCTCCAAGTAAAGAGGGTAAGAGTGTCATTCTCCCTCCTAACATGACACAGCTCTGTGTGTCCAGTTCAAACCATACAAATCCTCTCTCCCAGGAGGATGCTAAGTTCTTAGGTGACGTCCACAGTTTGCTTTGATATCCTGTAACTTTCGTCCTATGATGGGAAGTTAACCATTATTAATGCATCTTATATTATCTTACACGATAAAAAGACAAGGAAGGAAAGAAAAGAAATTTATTTGATCTTTACGCATACTGTCTCCAGGTGAGAAGGTGGCCCTGGGGTGGGTTCTTGGGCTGAGGCTTCTCTGCACGGCACTGGAAAGTTATCTGGCTTTGCAAAGGCACATGGGCAGGTGCTCATGTGGCAAACCTCTGTCCTCTTGCAGCACCGGTGTCAACCCCAGTGCCAGCTCGACTACCAGCTTCAAGTTTGCCCAGCTTCAATGCCAGCTCTTGTATCAGCTCTGGTACCGAATCTGGAGTCAGAGCCATTTCTGGCACAAGCCCAACAGTAGGTAGAGGGGCAGATACAGAGCTGGAGCCAGACCCAGCTCCCGTGCCCCTTCCACTTTATAACCAGTGCCAGTTGCAGAGTTAGCCAGCTCGCGCACCAGATCTAGTTCCAGTTCCAGAGCTGTTGCTCTAACATAAACTCGTGGAAGAGTTCTAGAACTACAGCCAGCTCCGGGACCAGCTCCAGCACCGGCCGAAGGGCTCAAAGCAGCCCCAGCACCAGCTATATCACCCAGCTGCAGAGAGAGAGGCAGCTCTCTCATCCACTAACTTGCCAGCTCCAGCGGCAGCCGGCTCTGGAGTTTGGATCAGACCCAACCTAATTTCCACAGCAAATGGCTGGAGTGAACTAGAGCCTGCTCCTGCATAGGATCAGGCAATACAACTAGAGCTACAGGCAGGGGTCGTGTGAGAACCTTCTCTAGAGCCAGTGTCAGCACCGGAACAGGCTTCAGCTCCAGCTCCCACCCTAGAGGCAGCTCCAGCACCCGCTCTAGCATTGGCTCCAGAACTAGAGTCAGCACCCAGTTCAGAGCTAGAGCCTGCTATGGCAACAGTTCTCATACCAGGTCCAGAGTAGAAGCCCCCCCAGCGCCAGCTCCGGCACCAGCTCCAGAGCGAAAGCTGGCTTGGGTACAAGTAGTAGGCGAAGAACCAATGCCACCTCAAGAGAAAGAAACAGCTCCTGCACCTACATCACGGCTACATAATGTTTTGGCTCTAGCTCTGTCACCGATTCTGTGCAAGATCACGTGTCTGCTCTGGTGCCCCCTCTAGTGTCAGCATCTGCCCTGACACCTATTCCATAGGTGCAGCCAGCATGAGAACCACAGCCAGTTCCCCCACCAGTTTTAACTCCAGCCACAGAGCCAGATCTAGGACTGTACGCAGCTGGAGCCCCAAGAAGCAGATCTAGCATCACAGCCAGAATTAGAGGCATCTGTGACAGAGCTCTTACACCATGGACAGCTCCTGCACCAGTTTCTAGATTGGATCCACCATGACTAAAGGCCAGAGGCAGTTTAGACACCGTTCTCACACCATGGACAGCTCCTGCATCAGTTCTGGAATTAGATCCACCATAACTCCGAAGCCGAGGCAGCTCTGACACCATTCCTCACACCATGGACAGCTCCTGCACCGCTTCTGAGATGAGATCCACCATGACTAAAAGCCAGAGGCAGCTCCGACACCAGTTATGACACCATGGACAGCTCCTTCATCAATTCTGGAATTAGATCCACCATGACTAAAGGCCAGAGCCAGCTCTGACACCAGTTCTGACACCATGGACAGCTCCTGCACCAGTTCCTGGATTAGATGCACCATGACTCTGAAGCCAGAGGCAGCTCTGACACCAGTTTTCATAGCATGGACTGCTCCTGCACCACTTCTGAGATTAGATCCACCATGACTCTACCGCCAGCTATATCACTAGCCCTGGATCCACCAACAGCTTCAGTTCCAGATTCAAGGATAAAGCCACTCCACCACCCACTTAGGAGTCAGAGCCAGCTTTAGTCCCAAACCCAGAGCCAGAGCCTACAGCAGTATCTCTAGCTTCAGTGCCAGGGTTAGAGTCAGCTCAAGAGCTATAAACAGCTGCAGAACCAGGTCTGGGTCCTCTCTGGAGGCACATTCGGCTCTAGTACCCCACCCCCAGAGTGAGAGACAGGTTCGACACTGCCTTCGAGCCAGCTCCAGAGATGGGCTGGCTCCAGCTTCAGCTCTGCTGCCAGTTCTGGGATCAGAGCTGTCATCTGAACTTGAGCAGCTCCATGACCAGCTATGGAACTACCCACAGGAGCGCCTGCTCCTTCCTCATCACATGCCACCACAGTGGGGGTAAGGTGTGGAGCTGGGGGGCAACAGTCCCTGCTAGGCCGGTCACCCCAGCGACCCTGGTCATTACACTCAGAGCCTGCGCCCCAAGCCCCCCTGGAGATCACAGTCCCACGGGCTCTGCAGACTTGCTTTCCCACACAAGGCTCTAGTGGACGAGGAGACCACGGAGGTTGGAGGCCAAGGCTCCTGCCTTAAATACTATATACATTTGACCCAGAAACTCCACCTGATGACCTGTGTCCTAAACAAAAAGTGATTTATGGAGACGGTTGATCTCTTCAGGGAGATGGGAAGGGAAAACTCAGAGACAGCCCATGTTCCAGAGCCAGGGCTCTTTGGAAATTCTGATGTGGGGACACCGACTGTAGAGGAAGAGGCTTGAGTGGTCAGCGCCCAGCCATGGGAAAGCAGATTCAGGAAGAACACACACCTGCACCGGCCTCGCTGCACAGGCAGGGTGCACACGCTGTGCCGGAGTTTCTCAGATGGTCCTGGGACGAGCACTGCCGGGTGAGGTTCTGCACTTGCGGACGCATGGGTGCGCACTGTTTTCCCAGAGAGGGGTGCCCATCACACCTCTCGCTGGGGATCCCCTGGGGGATCTGCTCCTCACGTTGTCACCTGGGCTACTGCTCCCCCGACCAGAAACCTGACATTTGGAAGATGAGCAGCGCTGGCTCCACAGGGTAATTTCCTTCCTTCCTCCTTCCTTCCTTCCTTCCTTCCTTCCTGCCTTCCTTCCTTCCTTCCTTCCTTCCTACCTTTTCTCCTTTTCTTCTTTCTTTCTTTCTTTCTTTCTTTCTTTCTTTCTTTCTTTCTTATTTATTTTGAGGGACAGAGAGAGAGAGAGAGAGAGAGAGAGAGAGACGGTGGGGGATGGAGAGAGGGAGAGAGAATCCCAAGCAGACTCTGCACTGTCATCGCAGAGCCTGATGTGGGGCTGGAACTCATGAACCAGGAGATCATGACCTGAGCTGAAACCAAGAGCCAGATGCTTAACTGACTGAGCCACCAAGATGTCTGTCCCTAGGGTTTCTTTTGCCTGAGTCCTACCGGGAACGTCCATCATCTCTGACAACCGCTCCCCATGGGGGTGACCTCCCCTCAGACTTGCACATCTGAGGTCTTCTCCCTGTGAATGCATTGACTTTGGAGCATTTTTTGGCCCAGAGGCAGTGAACCCTTTCTCTGGCCTTGGATTGTGAGGAATGCTTTTCCCCTTGGTGTGACTGTCCAGCTTCCTGCCTTTCCCTGTTTCTGTTTTGGCCGCAGGATGACCAGCCGTGTCCTGTCTGGTGTCACAGTCCGAACAGGGCTCTCCACCCCAACCTTGTGCCCATTTCTACAAAGCAGCCTCTCTTGTCACATCCAATCCTTAATCCATACAGGATTTCAAAATCAAATATGAAAAATTCTATTCCAAAAACCACACACAAAAATTATTGTGTCCCATTTAAAATAATGTTTGCTGACAGAAAGTCACCTTTTGGGTAATATCATTTACAGGAAATATCCAGAGTAGGTAAGGGAACACAGGCAGAAAGCAGAACAGGGTTCCCAGGGGCTGTCGGCGGAATGAATGGGGAGAGAGGACTTCAGGGACGTAGTGTCCCTTGGGGACTGAGATATTCTGCAACAATATTCTGTGCCATGGTTGCACAGCATTGTGAGTAAACTCAGTGCTCAGAAATTGTCCATTTTAAAACCAAAAATTTATTTGAAATTAAAAATAAATGCTCCTCAATATATGAAATGATAAAATTACAGCTAAATGTACAGGAGAGAGCATGAATGGGAGAGTAAGAGACATTCTGGTGAGGGAATGGTGCCGGGGTGGGACTAATGTCCACTGTACAACGGGCTCTCTGTGCAGGGCTGTGGGCGCTGGCGGTGTTTCTGGGATCCGCGTGGGAGCAGGAGTAGGGGCCACGGATGGGGCAGAAGCAAGAGAGAGAGAGGACCCGGCTCCTCCTGCACAGGTGCCAGGTCGCCAGATGCCCCGATGGTGTTGAGTCAGGCTCTGAGCTGCACCGGCTTCTGCTCCTGTACCTACTCATCAGAATAAGCCAGAGTGACAGTTAGAGCAGCCCCAAGTCCTCCGTGTAAGAGGAAAAAAGGAAACTCCCGTGCCTGCCTCTCCAGGTGCCTCTGCAGGCACACGACACACCCCAGAGCCTCCGAGAGAAGCCGCCACGGGCAACCACCCCAAGACCTCTTCCCCCCTGCACTCTGCAGTTGGGGCTCTGACCCCAGTCTTTGCTCTTGATCTCCTACCAGCCCCCGGGGGCTCCTCCCTGGGTGGCCCAGCAGCGACATGGCCCCATCCACCCGCATCGCCCACCCCCAGCATCTCACCTCGGGCTCTGGCTCCGTGGGCTGCGGGTCCCTGAGCAGACACTGGAGTTCCAAGACCCTGTGAAGTGGCCTGGGCGGTGAAGGCGGCCTTCCCAGGCAATCTCCAGGCCCAGCTTCCGGAGACCTCTGTGCGGCCACTCACTCCCCACGTCCAGATGACCCTCCTGGGTGATGGCTCTTTCACACATACACACACACGGGAGGGACGTAGGGTTCCATAGGTCAGATCAGAGCAGTGTCGGGCTGGACCCGCTGGCTCTGGGTCTCCCTGTGTTACCTTCGGGTTCCTCTGATCTAGACTCTGGAGGCATCTAGGGTAAGTAAGCTCTGATCCAACGTCTCCGGTAGCGGGAAAGGCCCACACTGTGGCCTTTCCTGAAACCACGGCCTCGGCACGTGGGAGCACAAGATGAGACCATGTTTCTTATTGAGGGTCTCCAACCAAGTGAGCTGAGTAGGGGGCTATCTCTCGAATGTGGAGGACTGCTCCTCCAGGTTCCAAATTATGTTGGGGTCTGTCAACAGGAAGTGGGGTCACTGCCGGGGGTCCCCTTAACAGGCTTCCTTCTCACACAAGAGCTCCCCTTCCCAGGCTGGGGCTCCCCTCCACCCCTTGCCCTGTCCAGACAGTTGCACCACCAGCGGCCCCCTCTCCAGCCCCCAGGAACCCTGAGTGCAGCCAGGAGCCCCGCCCTGAGGACCCAGAGCTGGATTCAGACCGGGCTCCTGCTCCCGACCAGGGCTGCGACCCTGCACAGACCATGTGCCTCTCAGCATCTCCCCAGTGTCCCCATCTGCACAGTGGGACGTTCTGGCATCCACTTCACAGATGCCATCAGGGAGAGACCTACAGACACGCATTCAGGTGCAGCTCAGCACAGCGGACACAGTGCCGATGTGTGCGGGGGTGAGTGAATAACCCTGAGAAGCGCTCAGGTCTCTCGGTGTAGACCACAGGACCCGCATCGTGGGACTTTGGGGTCAAAACGCTGATGCGTGGGGATGAGAAGCGCTACGACCCACCTGCACCGTTCGTGAGACTGGGAATCCAGTAGTGAAGATGCACGGTCTGCGGGCCCGTGGACCTGACTGGAGCAGGGGTTCAGCGGGTTCCGCGGGGCACGGCAAGCGTCCCGCTCAGTTAGGAGCAGCTGCCGGGAGCAACGGGTCTGGCAGGCGTCCGCGTCCAGTAGCTCAGGACCCGCCTGGGCAGGGGTGAAGGGAGTGGGGATCCTTGGTCTGAGCACTCATGCTCTCCGTGATCCCCAAGTAGCTGTTGCCTCCACTGTCCCTTGTTTTGCCATCCATGAAATGGGTATGGGAGGAAATCTGTCCCTAGGTTCCTCCATGGCTTGTTCTGGACCCCTTAAGACATGCAAGGAAGAACTCCCCGTGGTCTGTCTTCACCCTGGTAACCCTGGAGGGCCCGCGTTTGAGTTCCCCAGGGACCGAGATCGTGTAGTCCTAAGGAACTGGCCAAACCACCCTTGTGGTGAGTGACTGAGTTGGGCTGGGAGCCCTGGGGTCCAAATGCCAGTGGCCATAAAGACCAGGACACTGGGGCACCTTTGTGGCTAGGTCAGTTAAGTTCACGCTACGGCTCAGGTCATGATCTCGAGGTCTGTGAGTTCGAGCCCCAAATCTGGCTCTGTGCTGATAGCTCAGAGCCTGGATTCTATTTCAGACTCTGTGTCTCCCTCTCCTCCCTTCCCCAGTCTCTCTCTCTCTCTCTCTCTCTCTCTCTCTCATAAATAAATGTGAAAAAAATTATTTAAGAGACCAGGCATTGCCAATACTCTGGTCACATCATCTGTCAAGGTGCTTGAAAAGCCAGCTCAGATCGAAGGACTGTCCACGGACGGTCAGTCCTGCCAGGAGAGAGGCCCAGAGGCAGATCTTTCCAGAGGGTACTTTGGGGATCTCCCTCCCTTCAGTTTCTTCCTGTCTGCTCCCCACTACTGTGTATTTCGTCATGGACGGTCATCAGGGATCAATCACTCTCCTACGGGAGAGTATCGGGATGTTCCCACTATTGTAGGAATCAGGCTGTAATGAAAACGTGTGCACCGGACACGGGTGCAGGTGTTTCTGCTGAACACAATCCCTGACCAGGGTCTCTGAGTCATAACCACATTTGTAGTTTGCACAGATCTGCCCAAAGTGCCTCCGTTGGAAGGCAGCTTATATTCTTCTCAGCACCGAACACAACTTCCTGTTTCTACACCGTCTCAGATATTTTCAAACATTTGTTTTGACAATTGTGTGATCTTATGACTGTGAGATGATATTACTGTGTTTAAGGCTAAGCTTATTTTTGTCCAATGTATAAACATGTCCTTTTTCAAAAGTGTGGTTGCTCTTTTTTCTCAGTGGTTTGTAGCAATTCTTTATAACTAGGGGATGTTAGGCCTCCCTCTTGAGTTTTGACCTGCATTTATCATTTTCTCCTTTTTCCTGGGAGCTTATAATTTTTCCCTTTTATGTTTTGTGGCCTCACACCACCCCCAGGTGTGGTTAAGATGTTAGTTATCCCTGATTTGATCTGTGGATTCCATACAATGCCTATAAAATACCTCAGCAATAACTAATTAAGAAATGTCATGAGATCATTTCTAAATTTACAAGAAAAGACAGGGCCAAGTATACTGGAGAAAATCGTGAAGGAAAAGAGTGTTGAGTGTTGGAGGAGGTACACCCCCAGAGATCAAAGTTTGTGTTAAAGCTCCGGGCATCGGGGCGGTGAGTGATGAGCAGGGGTAGACACACACAGCAGTGGAGGAGAACGGAGTCCACTTCAAACTCACGCCTGAAGTACCGAAGACTCATAAACATCATGAGGAAAGCCAGACACAAAAGAGGACTTTCAGAGAGGGCTCAATATACCAATACATGTATGAGTCCTCCTCGTCAGGATGAAGGACAAAAATAGACATAAATCTCTCAGTAGACACCAAAGAGCATCTGCCAAGATTCCACACCCTCCCATGATAAAAACACAAAAAAATACAAATAGAAGGAAATAGCCCAACACGATGAAGCCTGTTTCTGAAAACCCCACATCCAATACCATCCTCACTGGTTAAAGACTGAAAGCGATTCCCCTAGGTCAGGAACAAGGCAAGGATGTCTGTCATTGCGGTTTCTACCCAACACAGTACTGGAAGTCTCAGCCAGGGCTGTTAGACAAGAAAAAGAAAACAGTGCGTCTGCATCGGACAGGAGGAAGTAAATCATCTCTGCGTGTAGATGACATGCCCTCATATGCAGAGATTTGTACACGATTCCACCAAAACGTTTAGAAATAACCAAGGAATTCAACAAAGGTGCAGGATACAAAAACAAAAGCACAAAAATCACTTTTGTTGCTATATCTGTACAATTAACAATTCAGAATGGAAAATAAGAAATTCCATTTGCGACAGTATAAAACATACTTAGAAGTAAACCCAACTAAGGAGGTGAAAGGCCTGCACAGGGAGAACTAGAAAACCACGAAGAAAGAGACGAAAGGAGACACAAAGAAATGGAAAGGCGTCTTGTGCCCTTGGACTTGATTTTATATGTCGACATGTCCGTATTACTCAAAGCGATCTGTCGGTGCAGTCTCTGTCATTCTTCCTTGCATTTGTTTCAGAAATAGAGTAATTCATCCTGGGACTCTATGGAATCTCAGAAACCTCAAACTGCCAAAAGAATCTTGTAAAACAACAAAGTTGGACGACTCTCACTTCCGGTTTTAAACTATATTAAAAGGGGCTCCAGGGTGGCTCAGTTGGTTGGGATCAGACTCTTTTGTTTTTTTATGTTCAGTCTTCACTTAATATTTACTTAATTAATGTTTATTCAGAGCAACAGACAGACAGACAGAATACAAGTTGAGGAGGGGCAGAGGGAGAGAACCCGAAGCAGAGCCCAACACAGGGCTGAATTCAAAGATAGTGAGATCATGACCTGAACCCAAGTCCAGACTCTTGATTTTGACTCAGGTCTGGTTCCCAGGGTCCTGGCATCAAGCCCTGCATGGGGTCTCTGCCGAGCATGCAGTTTGCTTGAGACTCTCTCTCTCTATCTCCTTCTGCCCCTCTCCTCCACTTGCTCTTTTTCTCTCAGGTAATATTTTTATGAATCCAAACGATAGTACAAAACTACTATTCGACGCGGGGCTCGAATACATAGCAATAAATAGAAGAGAGAGACTAGAGACAAGCCCTCGTGTACATGGTCGTGGTCTTCAGCAAGCTGCCAAGACCGCACCAAGCGGAAAGGACAGTCTCTTCAACGATGGTGTTGGGAAACTGCATGTCCCCGTGCTAAGGAACAAAGATGGGCCTCACATTTCACCACTCATGAAAATGAACTCAAACACGGATGAATACCTCCATAAAGCCCTAAAACTGTCAAACCCCCGAAGGAAGCTGTAGGGGAAGGGGCGCCTGGGGGCTGAGTCTGATAAGCGTCTGACTCTTGGTTTCAGGTCAGGTCATGGTCTCATGGTTCAGTCGGGGATGGGGCCCCGCGGAGCTTGCTGACAGTGCGGAGCTTGCTTGGGGTTCGCTCCGCAGCTGTCCTGCTTGCTTGCTGCCTCACTCTCTCTGAAAATAAAGAAAACCTGAAAAAACGACATAGGGGAAAAGCTGAATGACCCTGCATATGTCAATGATTTGCTGTATGTGAGACCAAAAACACAGCCCACAACAACACTAAGACTCCAATAGGACTATGTCCAAGTTAAAAGCGGTTGTAAATCCCAGGGCACGACACGTGAAAAGACAGCCTACAGAACAGGTGTCATATTTGCCAATCATGTACCTACTCATGACTTAATATCCAGAATAGGGAACCCCTACAACACAATAATAAAATGATTAAATATCCTGATTTAAAAATGGCCAAAAGCACTTGAATTTCTCCAAAGTTGATAAGCAAATGTCCAAGAGGCAAATGAAAACCTGTTCTATATGAGGAACAATCAGAAAAGGGTAGACCAAAACCATAGAGAGAATCTCACACTCATTAGGATAGGATGGCCAGTGAAAGTAGAAACCAAACATCAGGAACCTAAAAATCACATCTTGGCAAAGACATGGAGAAATTAGAACCTTTGGGCACTGTTGGTATGATGGTAAAATCGTGTGACCGCCATGGAAACCAGTATTGAAGGATCTCAGAAAATTAAAACTTCAACTACAGTACGACCCAGCAGTCCCACCTGTGGGTATGGTCTCCAGAGAATTGAGCGCAGGGTCTGGAGCAGATGTTCGCACGCCCATGATCTCAGCAGCACTGCTCACAGCAGCGATGGTCAGAAACAACCCGCACGTCCACCAGTGGATGAATGGATAAACCAAATGTGGTCTAGCCACACAACGGAATACTACTCGGTCTTAAAAGGAAGGACACCTGTCACCTGCTACATCATGGATGAACCTTGGGGACATCATGCTGAGAGAAATGAGCCCCCACAAAACACCAATCCTGTATGAATCCACAACCGCAAGTTATCAAAGTAGCCATATTCCTGGAAACAGAAGCTCGAAAGGTGGCGAGGAGGAGCCTGGGGGGAGGGGAGACAGGGGAAGTGGTGGCTCACGGGTATGGAGTTTCCGGTTTGCAGGATGAAATGTTCTGGAAATGTGTTTCACAGCAGCATCAATACGCTTAGCGCTACTCAGCTCTTCACATTACTTTTTTAATTCTGTAGTTTTGAGAGAGAGATGGAGAGAAGAGAGAGAGAGGGAGCTGGGGAGGGACAGAGAAAAGGTAGACACAGAATCCTAAGCAGGCTCCAGGCACTGAGCCGTCAGCACACAGTCCGACACGGGGCTCGAACTCACAAACCGTGAGACCATGACCTGAGCCGAAGTGCGACACTTCACCGGCTGAGACACCGGGCGCCCAGAACTTTACACTTTAAATGTTGAAGATGGTACGATGTTATGATTCTTTTTACCACAATAGAAAAGAGCACGTCCTGTAAGATACATTTTAAAAGACCAACGCAGACTCGCTCACATGGACATTCTGTCTACAACGAGGAGGTTGAGCCAGGAGGTTCGGCAGAGCAGCGAGCAGGGTCTTTCCATGTAAATATTCTAGGGTCCACTGATTACCTCACGGGAAAAAAGTATCACTTCCCTCTCACTTCATAGAATAAACAAAAATCAATACCAAGTGGATCATAAGTAGAAACGTGGAAATTTCAGATAATAATCTTTCTAAAAGATACCTGAGGGAATAATTTCGAGATCTGGGACCAGTAAAGATTTATTCGAATCTGAAGTAACAATGCAGTAAGGAAACACTTGATTAACCGGGAATTATTGCATTAATGAGTCTTTCTACCAAAGGACACCCTCAAGAGTGTCAAAAAGGCAGGCCCAGAGCGGGGTGGACATTTGAAAGGGACCTAATTGAGAAAAGACTCGTGTGGAGGGTACGGAACCACCATAAATTTATAAAACTACAGATAATGCACCAGAACAAAACGGGACACGAGCCCTGACCAGACATTTCACAAGATAGAAAACCACATGCAAGCAAGCGTAGGAGAAGGCATTCCACGTCATTGCTTCTTGACAAAATGCACCAGAAACGGCAGAGATACGTCCCCACAGAGACCGAAATGCTGCACATAGAAACGCAGACCTCACCACGTATCGGAGAGGACGAGGAGCCACTGGGACTGTCACACCTGACTGCGGGTGTCCAGCCCTGAAACTCCTCGTTCGCATCTCCCAAGGTGGACATACACTCGCTCTATGACCCAGCCATCCCCCTTGCAGGGATACACACACACCGAAGTGTCCGTGCGTGTGCACGGTGTCGGCGCAGCCTGCTCGGGCCTCTCGTCAAATTGGGAACAACCCCCAGGTGTGTCAGTAGTGCCCTGAGGAAATGCTTACTGAGTCTCTCACTCCTTCTCACAACGTCGCCATTTTTATTCCACCCGAAACTGGCCCAATCCCATGTCCCGATATTTCCCATCGCACATACCAGCCGGACAGAGGAGTGAGCTTACGGGTTTGTCGGACTCAGTGTTACCAGCTTTGGGAAACCAGACGGACCAAATGAAGGCTTGTCTGGGAGCCGGGCGTCAGGGGTGGGCCGGATCACGTGTGTGGTCCGCACGGGGCTTCCGGCATCTCCACTTCTCTGGAAGAAGGAAGACAAGATCCCCTTTCCCACTGGCGTTGGGACTGGGACCCGGTCCTCACGGAGCACTCCCAGGCTCTGCTCCTCGGAATCAGCCTCAGCAGGTCACACACCTTCCCACCTGACGTCCCCACAGGGATGCTGGGATCCCAACCGCAGGGTCCTTGTTCGGAGGCTGTAACCTGTGGCCCGATCTGAACTACAGTTTTTTTTCTCAAGGTGAATTCTCGTCAAACTTGGGGATTTTGCATAGAAATCTGGAATTAGGATTTCAGTATTGAAATCACGTCCTGTGTATTGTGAGCCGGAGCTCCCAGGTGGAACCGCTGAGGGGAGCGGAGTAAGGACCCGTCTCCACCGCTCCTCTCTGTCTGCACTTGGCCTTCCGCCCTCTTTCCTAGGACACGTGGGGGCCTTAGAATCCAGGATCCCTGCTCAGAATCGGTTCTCTGAAGCCAGTGCCCCCAGAGCAACAGAGGAAAGAAAGCTCTTGACCTGCCCTGGGGAGAGCCCAGCACAACAGCCCTGTGGGCGTTGGGGGGACCCCGGGACTGTCAGCTAGCAAGGCTCCCCTCCCCATAGATTGGGGTCTGGGCATGCTGCCAGGAGAGTGGACGCCCTTTTCCCCGGGCCCAGCTGCCCCGACCTCTTTCTTCATTCCTCCTCATTACCTCCTCGTGTGCACCCCCCTTCTGGTCCCCAGCTGGGCAGTCAGAGTGCCTTGCGGAACTGTCCATGCCGGGGGGGCCTAGGGAAAAGGCCCCACAAGGATCGGGGTGGACTGTGTGCCCCAAGTCTCAGGTGCTCTCATTCCTGTCCAAAGCCCTTGGGAGGGGGGAGCCCTGGTCCAGGAGGAGGGAACCCCTCTCTGTTCCTGGCCTCTGCTCACCTCGAGTACCCTGGGTCAGTCTCTGCCTCTCTCCTGGCCTCAGTGTCCCAATTGTCTCCGAGGTGCCCGGTGCTGCAGCTTCTGCCTGAAGGGATTCTGGAAGCGGAACTCCCTCCTCCTCCGGGGACATCTGTGTGTTTTCTCCAAGGCGTGTACTGATCCGATGTGGCCCGCCTGGGTTATGGAGGGTCGTGCTGAGCTCGGAACGTGGCAGCGACGAAGGACTGCATCCTGGGTCAGCGAATCAGGGAGCCAGTGAGACCACAGCGGCTGGGTCCACACCCCTGGAGCCGAGACATGAAGAGGTCGGCGGGCGTCATAGCGCGGGCCCTGGGCGGGGACACGGAGCGCGTCCGGCTATCCGGGGGGGGCGCTAAACCTCCTCCACACCTGCATCGAGCTGGTGTCCCAGGTCTTCTCCAGCTCCTCCCTGGACCAGCTGGTCGTTCCTGAGGGCGGTGAGCCCTCGAGGAAGGACTTCCTGGACTCTGTGTCCCTGAGGTCCTGATGTCCCAGCTGCACCTGTGTCCTTGAGGACCTGATTCCTTGATGGATCTGTGTCCCTGAGGACCTGATGTCCCTGATGGACCCGTGTCCTCTAGGACCAGATGTGTCCTGATGGACTCTGTGTCCCTGATTACCTGATGTCCTTGATGGACCTGTGTCCCTGAGGACCTGATGTCCCGCGGACATGTATCACTGAGCACCTGTGTCCCTGATATCCCCGTGGACCTCTGTCCCTAAGGACCTGATGTCCCCATGGACCTATGTCCCTGAGGACCTGAAATCCCCGTGGACCTGAGTCCCTTAGGACCATGTCATTCCTCAGGCAATTGTCCTATAGCCCAACAGGCGGGCTCAGTTATTTCCCATTTCCATGATGGAACCGATAGCTGTGCAGGGGGTCCCGGCTAGAAAGTGGACGAGCAGGAGCCAGGAACGCCGTCCCTCTGACATTGGAGCCTGGGTTCCTTCCCCAGCCCTGGTCACAGCGGTGCCCGGAGCTGGGTGGGGGCGAGGAAGGGACTGCTGTGGGCACTGTGGGCATTCCCAGGACCTGGACCCGCCTGTCCGCCCCTGCAGGATGAGGTTTGTGTGGGCACCGGGACCAGCGTTCCCGGCATCAGGGTGCAGCTTCCCTGCCAGGTGGGGACCCTCAGTCCAGTAGCCCCTGAGCTGAAACTCTGGTTCTGTCCTCCGTTGGGCACGGAGGGGGCGAGTGTCTTGTTGTATCGGTGTTCCCGTTTCTGAGATGGGACAGGATTCTTCCTGCCCCATGGTGTTGTTGGGGGTTTCAGGAGGTAACGCATTGGGGAACAGAGGCCCCTGTAAGTCATTAGTTACAGAGGTGCTCCTGCTGCGGTCGCCCCACTGGAACTGGGGACTTCCCCACCTCTGCCCAGTCTGGTCCCCAGCCAGGCAATGCCGGTCGCTCTGACCTGGTGGTTCCTCTGGATATCCCTTCCCCCCGCAGTCTGGATGGGTGTCTTCAGCTGGGGGGTCCCTACCACTGGGGCTGGCAGGGACCAAATAGGACCTTGCACCTGAGGACAACGGACGGTTCTGAGTGTGGACCCCTGCACCCTGGGGCCCCCGACTTGTGTTGTCAGCACCAGGGACCAAATGAGGGGACGCCCGACGAGGGCCAGCCCGTGCCTCGAGGGGGCAGCCTCTGCACCGCCTCTCTGCTCACAGGTCCACAGCATGTCGACTACCAAGGGTGCCTGCAGCTCAGGGTGGTGGTGGCGGTGGTGGCGGTGATGGGCCGAGTTCTCCAGAGGTCAGCCCGGCTTTGGACGGTGACTGAGGTGGGTGTGAGTCCCGGCCCCCGGCCAGTAACACACCTCGTGGAGACTCCTCATGGGCTTTATCATTCACGGTCCTGCGGGACCCGGCTGAAAACTCAAGATCCTGGAAAGATGGCACCGTGGCTGGAAGGGACGTCCCATCCAGTCCCCCCGGGACTCTGCCCGCCAGGCTGCTCCCCGTTCTCAGGCCTGCATTCCACGCTGTCTACACCCCGCATACCAACAGTCCAGGGTCTGGGTGGGGAGGGCCCTGTCCCCTGTGCAGCCACAGACCTGGACGCTGGGCCAATTGTGTCCCTTCTCTAGGCGACGATTCTCTCCTCGGTGGGAGGAGTTCTGCCGGACACGTGGCCTGGGGCCCTGCCCATGGCTGCATCTAAGAACAGGGATTCTACTCCCCGTCGGGGTGTCGTCCGTGTCTCTTCACTTCCAGCTAAGCACCCCCTCCCGCCCCTCCATCGGGCCCCAGGGCAGCCAGCCAGCCGGGTGGGCACCGAGGAGTGTCCTCATCATGGGAGCCGGGAGCTGTCCAGCTCTGAGGCTGAGCAGGGTCTTCCGAGTGTGGTCTCACTGCCCGCGTCTTCCTATCACCCTGTGAGGTCCGCTGCCGTCCCCCGCTCACAGGGCAGGAAACTGAGGCTCTGGCAGATGGTCAGGCCATTGCAAGACCCCCTGGCTCTCTCCCTCCTTCCTTCGGAACACAGCCCCCTCCCTGAGGAGGCTGAATGTGCAGGAGACGTAGGCTGGGGGCTGGCCAGGGCCGGGGGGCAGAGGTCACTGCCGGAGGCCCCTGAGGTGTGGTTTGGGTGCTGTGGCAGGCTCCAGGGCCCCCACGTGATGCGCTGAGTTTGTGGACCCTTCGCGTCCGGGAGCCCCCACTAGGCCTCCTCAAGGTCCCTCCTGCTCACACAAGCTGCAGAGGGTCCTGCCTCTGCCCCTGATGTCTTCCCCCGAAGGGAGCGTGTTCAAGGCGGATCCTGGGACTCGCTGATCCTCCCTGGTTGTGCTTTTCTGTGAGACATGAAGGAGCCGCACACTGGGAGAGAGAGCCAGGCGACAGCAGCCTCCTGCTGACCTGAGCCCTCCTCTTCCCAGGGTGGCAGGACAGGCTGCTCAGCTCAGGGAGGTACAGAGCAGGAGGGGCGGGGCCGGGGGCCAATAGCGGGGCGGGGGCCGAGACGGGGCGGGGCATGGGCGGGGGAGGGGGTGGGGCCGGGGCCAGCGCCAAGGCAGGGGCGGAGACCTGGTCCAGGCAGAGTGAGAGGAAGCAATTGGATTCAAGCCCTCAGCTGCAAGCCCGCATCACCTACAGGCGCTGTGTGCGGGTGCCCCGTGCACCCCTGGCCACCGCACAGACCCGGCTGGCCCTGGGAGCGAGGCCTGTGTACCCGCTGCACTCCCCTCCACCCGCCTCTGGAGGAGAGCCTGGGCCACAGCCACACGGATGCACTTCCATGTCCACCCTCAGGGACAGTCGGGAAACTGAGGTCAGGAGAGGTGAGGACTGGCCCAGGACAAATGAGGCGTGCAGAGTCCAAGGAGCAGGGCTGGTCTCCAGTCCTAGGTCAGCCTCAACCCTCCCATGGGGTTCTCCGGGGACCAAGTGGCCCTGAGATCCTATTCGCCCCGTCCGTGTGAGGCTGTTACCTCTGGCCATCTCCAGACAGGCACAGGCGTGCATACATGCCCACACACAACACACACACACTCAACTGGCTGCCCAGCTTGGGGTCTGAAGGGAGTACACAGCGGGAGGCGTGGGGGTAACTCGGGGGAAAGAAGAGAAAGGTGGGGGCAGCGGGGCCATGGGGCAGGGACTTCAGGACTCCTGGCAATAACCCAGCAGCCATAGCATGGGGAGGGGCACATGCCGGCTGGGGAACCAGGATGCCCGGGAGGATTGCCAGGAATGAGGGGAGGACAGGGCCTGGGGTCCTGTGTCCACCCGGCTGGGCGCCTGGAACTAGGAAGTGTGGAGGGCGCTCCAGCACAGAAGGACTCAGCTGACGCCTCCGCAAACTGGCTGCGTAGAGTGTCCCGAGGGTCCCACAGGCTCACAGACAAGTCTGTGTCCTGGGATCTTCATGCCCGACCCTCTGTTCTCCCCTCCTGGGCAGATGCTTCTACTCCTTCAAGGTGCTTCTGAATAGAGGGCAGCCCGGGGGCCTGGGGGACGGAGAACCTGGGTTTGCAGAACGTGGCAGAGCAGTGGACCCTGGTGTGGGGACCAAGTTCAAGACCCTCCATGTTGGAGCATCGAATCCCCTTGAGGAAGTGCTCCCAGACGGGAGGGCCTGGCACGGGTGGGGACGCCTCCTGAGTGACCTGACCACCAGGACGGGGGAGGGACATGGGGCACAAGGGAGGCTTCTGAGGATGCTCACCTGGCCCCGGGGGCCCGCAGGCCCTGCTCCGGTGAGAGACAGAGACAGACAGAGTCCGAGGCAGAGACAGAGAATGGATACAGGAAAGAGGAAACCAGGAAATCCATGAATCAGCTTGGAAATGACACCCCATCATCATATTGTGTCCTTTAGAACCCGGTCACACGGACCATCCACACGGGAGAGGAGGCGATGACACGGGGATGTGTGACCAGGATTCGGGAACGCTGGGAGCCGCTGTGGGACAGCCGGCACGCAGGCCCAGAGCAGGCACGGGGATCTGACTCGAATGTAATGGGAGCCCCTGGAAGTGAGTGTCGGAGGCACAGGGTCTGAGAGTTCACTTCAAGCCTCCCACCAGGCCTGGGAAACCAGGCGGGAGGGGTGGCTTTGCCTGGACCCAGAGCAGACCCAGGCCTGTTGGAGTGCGTTCAAAGCCACGCCCACCCCTTCCTCACGCTGCCATGGCCATGTGTGTGCCCGAGCCTCATGTGAGAGCAGACACGGGACGTTTCTCTAGGTCTCTCCCTGATGGCGTCCCTAGAAGTAGAAGCCAGAGCGACCCCACTTCGCAGATGGGGAGGCGGGGAGGGGGGCGGCTAGGAGGCACAGGACTTGTGCAGGGTGACTGCCCTGGTCAGGAGGAAAACCCAGGTCTGAAGCCAGCTGTGTGTCCTCAAAGCGGGGGCCCCGGCTGCACCAAGCCTCCCGGGGGCTGTGGGTGGGCCTTTGGTGTCACACTAGGGACAGGGTTTGGTGTGGAGGGGATTCCTCAGCCGCCTGGGAGGGGCTCTCGTGTGAGGAGGAAGCCTGGTAAGGGGACCCCAGGCAGTGACCTGGCCTCCCTGATAACAGAGACCTCCGGAATTCGGAACCCGGGGAACCAGGCACCCACATTCCGGACACAGCGCCCCCTCGGATCATTTGCTTGGACGCCCGCGTGGGAGCAGCATGTTCTGCTGTGTGCCCGTGCGCCGCGGCAGCCGGCCCAGGGGAGCCCACGGCCACCGTGTGTCCCCGCCCTGGAGAATGTGGGTCAGCACTTGCACAGGACGCCTTCGGAGTCTGCGTCGGAGGGACCCGGAGGTAACACAGGAGAGACCCAGAGCCAGCGGTTCCGGCCCGACGCTGCACTGATCTGACCTGTGGGACCCCACGTCCCCTCCTGTGTGTGTGTGTGTGTGTGTGTGTGTGTGTGTGTGTGTGTGTGGAAGGAACCATCACGTGTGGAGGGCACCCCCGGGGCAGATGCAGGCTGACGAGGGGTCAGATGTCCAGGCAGGTCACGTCACACCCCAGGTCAAGGTTGGCCTGGGAGGGGACAGGGTGTGCTGGGCCGGCCTCTTGTCTCCAAGGTTCATCCTGAGCCCTGCAGGTGTATGTCACTGTGTCCCGAGTGCAGGGCTGTGCACCCTCAGGGTCTGTGTCCGATCTTTAATCAGCAGGGGGAGGGGCAGAGGGACACTGAGGCTGGCGGGGCAGGGCTGTGACGCCTCCGGGCCGGCTGCCGGTCACTGTCTTTACAGAAAACAAGCGATGAAGTGGGGAGGAGGCTGGCGGAGTCTCAATATACGCCCCCCACCGAGGCCCATGTGTGCCCCATCGCCGAGGAGGGAGTGGACCGCACAGAGGTGTCCATATGTAGGACCTGGAGATTGCGTGGGGAGGACCGCCTTTTCCATCCAGGCCACGCCACAGGGTCCAGTTGCTGCTCCAGGACCCGGAGCCCGGGATCCGAAATCGAGGGTGAGAAGGCTGGGGGCGGGTGATGCGGGCGTACGAGGCAGTTGGGTGCTGGACCACCCAGGGAGGAGCCCCCCGGGGGCTGGTGTGGGGCCAGGAGCAGAGCGGCCTCAGAGCGCCCGGCTGCGACGGCAGGGGAGGAGGTCCTTGGGGTGGGTGCCCGGCTGCGGCTTCTCTGGGAGGCTCTGGGTGTCGTGTGCCTGCAGAGGCCCTGGAGAGGCCGGCCACGGGGTGACCTTTTCTCCTCTCATCCTGAGGACTTGGGGCTGCTCCAACTGTCACTCTGTTTTCTTCTGATGACTCAGGTGCAGGATCACAGGCCTGTGGGCCCCAGAGCCCAACCCGACACCCCTGGGGGCATCGGCAGCTCTGGGGCAGAGGTGTGTCCTGAGCGCCTCCTGCAGGGCCCGGAGCCGGCAGGTGACCGGGCACCTGAGCAGGGACAGCGGGCCCTCTGAGGGGAGCCAGCCGGGTCCTGCTCCTGTTCCTGCGCTGCTCCTGCCCCGAGCTGCTGCTTCCACTGTTCCTGCTCCTGCCCCTGCTCCTGTTCCAGCCTCTCCTGCGCCTCCTCCTCCTCTCTGCGCCTCCTCCTCCTCTCCTCCCCTCCCCCTCCTGTGCTGCTTTCCTCCTTCCCTGCCCCTACCCCTGCCCCCTCCTGCCCTCTCCGCCCCTGCAGGGATGCCGGAAAGAAATGGAGAGCCCTCAGATCTGAGTGGGAGTTTACCCTATGTGTAGGTGCTGATCCGTCCCCCGACCCCGACCCCGAGCAGATTGTCTCTCCCTCTTCCCTCATATCCTTTTTGTCCTCTGTAGTATAGGTTTCCCTTAGTGTTGCATATTTATTTAGATATTAGATTAGTTTAAATAAAAATTGTTCTTGGTTTGTATATGTGCTGCCGAAGAGCGAGCACAAAAAATTGTCTTGGTTTGAAATTGTACAATTCCTGAGCACTGAGTACCCTCTCGTCGCTGTCGGCACGCCCCAGAAACACGAGTGCAGAATATCTCTCCCCCAAGGGGACACCGTGTACCCGAAGCCCTCGCCGCCATTCGTGCCCTCGCCAGCCCCTGGGAGCCCCTGCTCTGCCTTCTGTCTGGTCCTTTGCCTATTCTGGATGTTCCTGTAAGTGGACTCTCGCAGGAGATACCTTGTGTCTGCACCGAATTTTCAGATGGGAAATAGACTTTTTCCCATTCGATACTGCAATGACCAGTGGATGAAGATTAGATGTGAATAAAGAGGGCCCTCTTTGGTGAAAACGGGCACAATCTCGGGGCGGAGACCCCTGTTCGGAACGTGACCACCTGCAGGTCAAGGTTGGCTGGGAGGGACGGGGCTGTGCTGGTCCCTCCTACGGCCAACACAGAAACAGGAAAGGAAGGAACTGGACGGTCACACCACGGAGGGGAAGAGCATTCCTCACAACCCAAGGCCAGAGAAAGGGTTCACAGGCCTCTGGGCCAAAAATGCCCCAAAGCCAGTGTGTTCACAGGGATGAAGACCAAAGACATGCAAGTCCAAGGGGAGGCGAGCCTGGTGGGGAGCGGGCGTCAGATATGATGAGCGTCCCCGGAAGGACTCAGAGGAATGACACTATATGGAGGCAGCGCTGGTCACCTTCAGCCCGGCAGGTGTCTGGCCTGGGGACCGGCAGCCCAGGTGACGACGTGAGGAAGCAGAGGCCCCCGCAGATCCCCAGCGAGAAGTCCTCGTCCTGCAGGGAACCGGATGGTCCAGGACTGGGAGAGCCCACAGAGCCCAGGGTGGGCCCTCTCCCCGGGCACCGAGCCCGGCCCCAGGAGATCTGTCAGCTCTGCTCCCCTGAGTTCAAGGGGCTCACGGTGGGTGGGTGGGGTCCCCCAGGAAGAGGGACCCTGAGCTCCAGGACACCGAGATGCAGGCCTGTGTTTAGGACAATCCAAAGTCAAGGACATGGGGTTCCTGACCTGGCGCGTCTTACAAGTGGCCCAGGCTGTGCTATTAGCCTCAGTTTCCCCATCCGGGACTTGGGGATGGAACGGGCCTTCTTGCTGTGTTGTTGGATTCCCTGAGAAATGAGGTGGAATCATGGCCTGGTGCCTGGAGGACATAAAGAGCCATCAGGCAGGCTGTCACAGGGTCCCCAGGGCACAGGACCCGGGAAGCCCCTCCTAGGCCTCCGCCTGCTGTCCTGCTCCTGGGAGCAGCATTGTTTGAGGAGGAGGCGGAGACGGTCCAGGGTGTCAGCAGGTCCCACGTGAAGGAAGGTCAGCACTGGAAGGACAGAAGGATGTGTCCCGTTCCTCCTTCCAGGGCCCCGGCTGGGACACCCGCTGACCTGACCCTCTGACCTGACCTGCTGTGTGGACCCGGCTTCGTGGTTTTCCCTCCCTCCCTCCTTCCCTCCCTGCTTTCCTAATTCAACTGGCAATCTGTGGTCCCTGCCATGTGCTGAGTACTGTGACTTCATCAGTGAGCACGACCCGATGGGGTCCCCCCAAGTGCCATCTTCCTTCGCAGAGTCTGACTCTTCCTGCGCTGTGTCCCCTCTGGCGAGGCTGCGAGGCAGGCCTCTGCCCGTGTTCCCGGCAGGGAGCGCGAGTCCAGAAGGTCCAGACGACCCGCACCAAGTCCCAGCGTGTGAGCCTGGACAGAGGGTGGTCCCTGATGCAGAGGAGGACTTGGGCTCAGGGAGGCCGAGGGAGGACCAATACAGGGAGCCGGAGGAGGAGGGGGGAGCACTGGGGTGGCCCAGCGCTCAGGCCCGCTGGAGAATGTGTCCTAACCAGGACCGGCTCTGTCCCTGGGCTGGAGGTTATCGGGGTACCGCGCTCCCCAGGCGACAGCCTGGCCCTGGCTGGCAGCAGAGGAGGCACCTGTGGGGCAGGACAGAGCCCTCAGGCAGAGCGGAGGGCCCCAGGCGGTTGGTGGTGGCATGACACTGCCGATGTACCTCATGCTCCTGGTTTGTCAACTTAAATAAAGTGGAATTTTATTTAAAACCTATATTCTACAGTTCCACAAAACAAATGAGAAATGAAAAACAAATGAGAGAAAGAAATCCCAAACAGACACCATATACAGGGCAGGAGGAGTCACTGTGGTGCGGACCAGGCTGACTGTGGCTCAGGAGTTAGGGCCCCGGGGCAGCTCCAGAGGGGACGCCTCCTGAAGGACTGCAGGATCCAAGGCCGGTTCCGGGGTTCCTGTAGGTCACGGGCAGGGCCAGGAGGGGCTGGGGCAGGGCCTGGGAAGGGGCAGGAGGAGGGTCATGAGATGTAGGAGGGGCTGGAACAGGAGCAGGGGCAGGAGCAGCCACAGGAAGAGGCACAGGACCCGGCTGGCTCCGCTCAGGGGCCCGCTGTCCCTGCACAGGTGCCCGGTCACCTGCCGGCTCCTGGGCCCCTGCAGGAGGCGCTCAAGACACCACCTCTGCCCCCAGAGCTGCCGATGCCCCCACGGGTGTCGGGTTGGGCTCTGGGGCCCCACAGGCCTCTGCTCCTGCACCTGAGTCATCCGAAGAAAACAGAGTGACAGTTGGAGCGGCCCCAAGTCCTCGGTGTGGGAGGAGAAAAGGTCACTCCCGTGCCCGCCTCTCCAGGGGCCCCTGCAGGCACACGACACACCCCAGAGCCTCCCAGAGAAGCCGAAGCCGGGCACCCACCCCAGGACCTCCTCCCCCTGCAGTCCGCAGCAGCCGGGCGCTCTGAGGCCAGTGTGCTCCTGGCCCCACACCAGCCCCCGGGGGCTCCTCCCTGGGTGGCCCAGCACCCACCCGCCCCTTACGCCTGCATCCCCTGCCCCCAGCCTTCTCACCCTCGGGCTCTGGCTCAACGTGGGCTCCAGGTCCTCCGGCAGAGTCAGGGGAGGCTGGACACGGGTCTCCAGGTTGGGGTCCCGCAGGCTGAGCTGCACATAGACCTCCAGCCATTTGAGGCAGGGCGAGTCTGGGGCTGACAGAAATCCTCCGAGTACCGGTCCGGCCAGGCGTCCCGCATGGAGGAGATGGCAGTGGAGGGAGGCGGGCAGGCGGCAGTGTCAGGGGCCTGGCCTTCCCTTCCGCACAGCCCCCTGTGGTGCCCCTGGGGTACTCCCATCCAGAGGAGGGGCCCACCGGAACCCACCCCCACTGGCCGTCCAGGCAGGAGGCAGATGCCTGGCTGTCTCCATGGGAGGGAGCCCTCCATCGTGGTGTGAACACCCCTGCCTTCCTCAGGAACACCCCTGACCCTCCCCTCTGTCTGACTCGGGGCCTCCCTTGCTGCAATGTAACCTCCAGGTGGGCGGAGGGGAGCTGTGTCTGCTCTGTCCCCACCCTGGCCGCACACAGTAGGTGCCGCCTAAGTGTGTGAGGACGAGGGAACAGGCAGTGTCCTCCCGCCCAGCCTGTGTGGGCTCTCGTGGCCCCTGGTCCCCAGCTCCTGCACCGATGGCTGCCGTACTGCCTTCGAGGCACCTGGAGGTCTCCTCCTCCCATGGACCCTATTCTCAGGAACTGGCGTCCCTCCTCTCCAGCCCCACGTGCAGCTGGACTCAGGGGACTGACGTGTGAGGTGGATGGATGAGCAGGTGGCCCCTGTACCTCCTTTCTGGGACCCTGGATTGGGGCCGGGCAGGCAGGACTGCATTGGGCGGTGGGGGGAACCCACTCTCTCAGGGGCCAACCTCAGCCCCCAGCCTCCCTTCTGCTCCCTGGGGCCCGGGGCCCCAGCCATAGCTGTCTGACTCCTTTCCTCCTGCAGGAGAGCCCCCCACACCTCAGCCCTCCAGCAGGAATCACAGCATGTGTAGGAGCCAGGGCACTGCCCAGGACCGCCATCCCCACCTTACACGTCCCTCTCATTTGACCCCTGGGGACTCTTCTTGGTCCTGGGGTCCGTCATCCTTATGACAATGAGGGCCTGGGAATCGTATCTGGACGAGGCCAGCAAGGTGTCTCGTGGGACATCCTGTGCCCTCCTCTGCTATTTAGGCTAGGCTGACTGGCATAGTCCCCAACTAGACAGAAGCTCAGGAGGTCAGGGGGTCCCCGCTGACTACATAGCGGCTGCATCTGAGCTGGTCACAGGGCCTGGCGGGAGAACTCCTTTTGGTCTTGGGTGCTGTGTAGGGGGTCCAGTGGCCGATGGCAGGGCTGGCTTTGCAGTGATCACACCCTGGGCGAGTGGGAACTCTTGGATGTCCACGGGCACAGACGGCAGTGACCCAGACGAGAGAAGGTGCTCAGAAGAGAATGCTCAAGCCGCTGCAGTTTTCCTGCCTGTGGGCAGTGTTCCTGGGAAAACTTCATGGCATCTTCTTGTTCCCTGTGCATAGAAAGTATCCAAGGCTGTGAGTGGTCCAGGGAAGCCAGGTCAGTGTGACGCTGGGCACCATGTCCGGCGGGAGGAGAGCTTTGGGATGCAGTTACAGCGTGGGGGTGGCCTGGGATGCCAGCTGAGGTAGAAATTGCCTGGGAGCCGCCTCCACTCCTGTCTGTAGTTGCTTATCTACCCAACACCCCAGACATGAGAGAGGCCCCGTGGATGGCTGGTGTCCGTAACAGTTAGAAGGTTCTCTAGGTAACTAGAAAAAAAGATCAGATAACCCAAAGATAATAGAGCAAAAGAAATTATAACGACTAGAACATAGATAAAGGGAACAGAAGAGCACTGGAGAAAATCTGTGAAAACAAACATTCTTTCTTCTAGAGATTTACAGAATTGACAAAATAGACAAAAGTAACAATTTGATACCAACAAATCGGCTGAGATGAGACAGATCAATTCTGAGAAGCAGACAAACTACAAAACTGACTCAAGAAGAAATGGAAAACAGGAGCCGACCTAAAATAAGTCCAGAGACTGAAGCGGTACCAGGAACTTCCCAACGAAGCAAGCCCAGAGCCTGATGCTCTCACCGGTGGTTTCTATCACACGTTTCAAGAAGACTCCATTGTTGTAGGAAGAACTTTGACAAAATCTCAAACTTTTCATGGCAAGTGCTCTCAATAAAATGGAAATAGAAGATTACATTGTGATAAAGGATATTTATGAAAAAACTCATACTTAGACATTCCTGGTGGCTAAACACTGAAGGTTTTCTCCGTAAGATGACAAATCAGGCGGGGTACCCGGCTGGCACAGTGGGTTTAAGAGTTTGACTCTTGACTTAGCTCAGGTCGAGATCTCTCAGTTTGTGAGTTTGAGCCCTGCGTTGGGCTCTGCACTGATTTTGCAGAGCCTTCTTGGGGTTCTGTCTCTTCTCTCTGACTCTCCCCTGCTTGTGCTTTCTCTCAAAATAAATAAACTCTAAAAAATTTTTAAAAATGAAACTAAATCAAGGATGCCCACTTCCACCACTTCATTTCAACGTCATACTGCAAGTTTGGTCAGAGCATTATAGAAGATGCTCCCAAAGTAGAAAGGAAGAAAGAAAGTATATTTATTTACTTATTCACTTGTTTGTTTGTTTACTTAAATATTTGCTTATTTATGAGGGAAAGACCGAGCACATTCGGGGGAGGGGCAGAGAGAGAGAGGGAGACACAGAATCCAAAGCAGGCTCCAGGCTCTGAGCCATCAGCGCAGAACCCAACGTGGGGCTCAAAATTATGAACCATGAGATTACGACCTGTGCCCAAGTGGACGCTTAACTGACCGATCCACCAAGCGTCCCAGGTAAATATTTGTATATGACACCATCTGCTATGCAAAAAGTCATAAGTGTAAAAATCTACATGAGATTATAGTGTTTTCAGCAAGCTATGAGCGGAGAAGACCAACAGGTATGGATCAATGGAATAAAGTTGAGAATCGGTGACGGAATCCATACATCCATACACGAATGGGTAGTTATTTCCAAACATGGATACCAAGATCTTTCCATTAGGCAAAAACAGTGTCTCCAACAAATGTGTTGGGAAACTGGATTCCACATACAGAAGAGAGAAGTCAGAGCTTTGCTTGACACCATAGAAAACAACTATCTCCAGGGGCACCTGGGAGGCTCAGTCGGTGGAGTGCCTGACTTCAGCGCAGCTCATGATCTCATGGTTTGAGAGTTCAAGCACCGCGTCCAGGTGTACGCTGTCAGAGAGCTCTCTACACGGAATTTGCTTCAGAGGGTCTGTCCCCCTCTCTCTCTTCCACTTCCCAGCTCATGTTCTCTCTCTGTCACAAAGAGAAAAAACAAAACATTCCAATTCTCTCCAAATGGATCAAAGAGCTAAATTTAAGTGCAAAAACCCTTAACCCCCCAGAAGTCAATGAAGAGCACCTAGGGGGCAAATCTTCACTCACTTGGGTTGGCAGTGGGGTCTCTAATGTAGCAACGGAGACGAAGGCAACAAAAGGAAAAAATAAAAATAAACGCTGGACTTCTACATTGCCGAAAATGTTCCCAATGTTTTTTTGGGAAAAAAGGACAATCTCGAGAATGTAAAGAAAACCCCAAGAATGATAGGAAATATTTGCGCCCCATAAATCCGATAAGGGTCTTGCGTCGAGGAATATATAAAGAAAAGAAATGCAAGCCAACACCACAGTGACGTACCTCCCCACACCCATAAGGGGGGCCTACACTCAACAAATAAATTACAACTGTTGGGGTGGATGTTGAGAAGTTGGAACCCTCTTACGTTGCTGGGGGAGACGTTCATGGTGGAGCCACTGTAGCAATGGTAGCATCCTGGTGTCATGTCACCCAAGTTCTCTATCATAGAACAGAAGACTGAGCTCGGGTACTCTAACAAAGCCTGGACACACGTAGCATAGCAGTTCTATTCTCAAGAACCAAAAGAGGAAAACGACCCGAGTGTCCATCCACACGTGAATGGATAAAACAGTGCGGTCTGTTTACACCATGGAACTCACTCCGGGATGAAGGTATGAAGTATGGATACAGGCTAAAATGTGTTGATCTCGGTGTGTGGTTTCTTGTTTTGTGTTTTGAAAGAGAGAGAGGGAGAGGGCATGTGAGAGCAGGGCAGGGGCAGAGGGGGAGGGAGATCTTGAGCAGGGTCCATACCCAGCGCCGAGCCCATCTCTGGGTTCAGTCTCATGACCCTGAGATCGTGACCTGAGCTGAAGTCAAGAGTCTGCTCTTCAGCCGACTGAGCCACCCAGGCACCCCAATGTGGGTGAACAAGAAAACCTTATACCAAGTGGAAGAAACTAGACACAAAATAGCACATACTGTAGGATGTAGGATGCTTTTGTTTCCCTTGCTTCCGGAGACATGTTGAGTGACAAGTTGCTGTGGCCGAGGTCAAAAAGGTTGCTGCCTGCTTTCTCCTTGAGGATTTTGATGCCTTCCTGTCTTACGTTATCCCTTTTGAGTCATCCCTTTTGAGTTTATTTTTGTGTACGGTGTAAGAAAGTGGTCTAGGTTCATTTTTCTGCATGTCGCTGTCCAGTTTTCCCAGCACCACTTGCTGAAGAGACCATCTTTATTCCATTGGATACTCTTTTCTGCTTTGTCAAAGATTAGTTGGCCATACATTTGTGGGTCCTTTTCTGGGTTCTCTATTCTGTTCCACTGATCTGAGTGTCTGTTTTTGTGCCATATGGGTCCTAGGTTATTGCCAGGAGTCCTGATGTCTCTGCCCCGTGGCCCTGATGCCCACCCCATTCTCTTCTTTCCCCCATGCTACCCACCCCCCCTCCCAGTGTATACTCCCCACCGTCCCTGAGGGTGGACATGGAAGTGCATCCGTGTGGCTGTGGCCCAGGCTCTCCTCCAGAGGTGGGTGGAGGGGAGTGCAGCGGGTGCACAGGCCTCGCTCACAGGGCCAGCCAGGTCTGTGCGGTGGCCAGGGGTGCGAGGGGCACCCGCACACGGCACCTGTAGGTGATGCGGGCTTGCAGCTGACGGGCGTGAGTCCAATTGCTCCTGGCCTGACTGGTCCCCCATGTTCCCCTCCTCTGCCGACTGCTCTGGGACCCCAACGTCTCCTGAGCCCAGAACCATGCCCACACCAGCCAGGTGGGCCTCAGGGTGCGAGCCCAGGCGGGTTGGACATCTGGGGACACAATGGCCGGTGAATACGCCCCCCCCCACCCAGCTGGCCTGGACCACAGACTCCATCCCAGGGTCCAGCTAAAGGCACGCCTGGATCATGGCTCCTGGAGGCAGCAGTGGAGGCCAGCTCAGCGCAGGGAGATCAGTCTGCCCCTCCCCCTTCTCCTTTCCTCCTGCTGCCTTGTCTTCCGGGCAGGACCTTGGACAGAGGTCCAACCTTTGCCTGGCTGCAGCCCTGGGTGGAGTCCGGAGGGGCCGGAAGGCGCCCAGGGAGGAGGGGGCCCACCTCCAGGGTGACCAAGTGTTAGGGGGCTACTTTAAACTAGGCACCCCCTGAGCACTCGGTGGTTTCGGCCCCTTTTATACATGAGCAGTGACCCCAGGACAGGGCCCCGGGCCCATCCTCACCCCCACGAGGGCCTGCAACCTCCCCAACAGATGCTCTATCTGTGGCCGGTCCTCCCTCCAGCTGCAAGAAATCCAGCTGCTCCAGGGGCTATAAATCTTTACAGGCTGGAGCCCAAGCAGCCGTAAGGGGCCAGGTTCTGGGCCTGGAGCCCCTCAGTGAGGAGAGGAGAGACCGGACAGGAGCCAGAAGAGGGCAGAGTGGACTCTCCTTGAGGTCATGGCCTCCTGCTCAGCCCAGACCCTGTTGTGTGCTGACCCCTAGGGCACCTGGACCCCAGTTGCGGGGCAGACTGGGGGACAGAGACCTGAGTGTGTCCCTGTGTCCTGCAGCTACAGCCTGTCCCACCAGCTGGACTCCCTCCTGGTCAGCTGGCAACACCCCGTGGCCAAGAAGAGGCCGTCGTCAAGCTCAGAGAAGAGTGAGTGGCCAGGCAGAAGGGAATTGCTCGCTCTCGGCTCGGGAGGCTCTGGCTGGGCTGGCGGGGGCTCGGGAGCTGGCAGGCCATCTCCTGACCAGCCCTGTGTCCGGAGCCATTTGCCTCCCCTCTCTGGGCCTCACTCTCCTGCTCTGTGAAATGCACTCTGTTTTATCTGAAGAGTCAGGTACAGGAGCAGAAGCCCTGTGGGGCCCCAGAGCCTGACCCGACACCCCTGGGGGCATCGGCAGCTCTGGGAGCAAAGGTGGTGTCTGGAGCACCTCCTGCAGGGGCCCAGGAGCCGGCAGGTGACCAGGCACCTGTGAAGGGACAGCGGGCCCCTGAGTGGAGCCAGCCGGGTCCTGTGCCTGTTCCTGTGGTTGCTACTGTTCCAGCTGGGTCCTGCGCCTGTTCCTGCCCCTGCCCCTGCCCCTCCTGCCCCTGCCCCTCCTGCCCCTGCCACGGCCCATACTCCTGCTCCCACGCAGACCCCAGAGACATATCCAGAGCCCGCACTCCTGCGCAGAGAGCTTGTTGTACAAATACAGTCCGATCCCCGCCCCCAGCACCCCGCCGGAGAATCTCTTGCTCTCCCCTTCATGCTGTCTCTCCTGTACATTTTAACTACAGTTTCACCTATCGTGTTTTGAGTAGCATTTATTATTAATTTTAAATAATTTTTTTTGGTTTTATATTGTACAATTCCTGAGCACCGAGTACACTCACAACGCTGTGCAACTGTTATGCCCAGAATTCGGGAACCCCAAGAACCACCAGGGAGCCGAACCCGATGCAAGAACAAAGAGCCTTTATTCGAGCTAGCTTGAGCTCAATCTCCTACCTGCACGGACGCAGCGGTGGGGGGGGGAGAGGGGGAGAGAGAGAGGGGAGAGAGGGGGAGAGAGAGGGAGGGAGAGGGGGAGGGAGAGGGAGGGAGAGGGAGAGGGAGAGGAAAGGGGAGGGGGAGAGGGGGAGAGGGGGAGAGGGAGAGGGGAGGGGAGGGGGAGAGAGGGAGAGAGGGAGAGAGGGAGAGAGAGGGGAGAGAGGGGGAGGGGGAGGGGGAGGGGAGGGGGAGAGGGGGGAGAGAGAGAGGGAGAGAGGGAGAGGGAGGGAGAGGGAGAGAGAGAGAGGGAGAGAGAGGAGGGAGAGAGAGAGAGGGAGAGAGAGAGAGGGAGAGAGAGAGAGGGAGAGAGAGAGAGGGAGAGAGAGAGAGGGAGAGAGAGAGTTTTCAAAGGTGCAAGAGTTTTAAAGGAGCAGTGGGAGGAGGGATGGTCGTGGCCCTAGCTGATTGACTGAGGTCAGGGTCCTGTTCCCTTCCAAGGTAGGGAAACAGGTGTCTCTAGCTTTCAAGGCAAGAAACAGGTGTCTCTATTTGGGTGGATACGGGTGCTCTAAGGATTGGCCCCCCAGCTGGTCTGGTGAGAGGTGGAACCTGATTGATTGGTCTGGGCTGGTCTAGTGAGGGGTGGAACCTGATTGATTTGGTCCATCTTCTACTTCCTAGTCTTTTGGAGTCCCAATTTGCCCTAACACAACTATGCCACTGAACAATAGTGCAGACTATCTCAGCCCCCAAGGGACATCGTGAACCTGAAGCCCTCTCCCCCACTCGTCCCCCCGCCGCCAGCCCCTGGGAGTCCCGAGTCTGCTTTGTCTCTGGTCCTTTGCCTACTTTGGATGTTTCCCGTAAGTGGAATCTTGCAAAAGATATCTTTGTGTCTACACCAAATTTTAAGATGGGACAGATTCGTTTTCGTTGTGTTTATTTGAAATAGACTTTTTCTCATTTGACATTGAAATGACCGATGGATTAAAGATTAGATGTGAATAAAGAGGCCTCTTTGGTGAAAACGGGCACAATCTCAGGTGGAGACCCCTGTTCGGAACGTGACACCTGCAGGTCAAGGTTGGCTGGGAGGGACGGGGTGTGCTGGTCCTCCTGAGGCCAACACAGAAACAGGGAAAGGCAGGAAGCTGGACAGTCACACCAACCGAGGGGAAAAGCATTCCTCACAATCCAAGGCCAGAGAAAGGGTTCAGAGGCCTCTGGGCCAAAAATGCCCCAAAGCCAGTGTGTTCACAGGGATGAAGACCAAAGACATGCAAGTCCAAGGGGAGGCGAGCCTGGTGGGGAGCGGGCGTCAGATATGATGAGCGTCCCCGGAAGGACTCAGAGGAATGACACTATATGGAGGCAGCGCTGGTCACCTTCAGCCCGGCAGGTGTCTGGCCTGGGGACCGGCAGCCCAGGTGACGATGTGAGGAAGCAGAGGCCCCAGCAGATCTCCAGCGAGAAGCCCTCATCCTGCAGGGGACCGGTAGGTCCAGGACTGGGAGAGCCCACAGAGCCCAGGGTGGGTCCTTCCCCGGGCACCGAGCCCGGCCGCAGGAGATCGGTCAGCTCTGCTCCCCTGAGTTCAAGGGGCCTCTTGGTGGGTGGGTGGGGTCCCCCAGGAAGAGCGACCCTGGGCTCCAGGACACCGAGATGCAGGCCTGTGGTTAGGACAATCCGAAGTCAAGGAGATGGGGTTCCTGACCTGGCTTGTCTTACAAGTGACCCAGACTGTGCTGCTAGCCTCAGTTTCCCCATCTGTGACCTGGGGATGGAATGGGCCTTCTTGCTGGGTTGTTGAATTCCCTGAGAGATGAGGTATAATCATGGCCTGGTGCCTGGAGGACATAAAGAGCCACGAGACAGGCTGTCACAGGGTCCCCCAGGGCACAGGACCCGGGAAGCCCCTCCTAGGCCCCCACCTGCTGTCCTGACCCTGGGAACCCTCAGCATTGTTTGAGGAGCAGGTGGAGACGGTCCAGGGTGTCAGCAGGTCCCACGTGAAGGAAGGTCAGCACTGGAAAGACAGAAGGACATATCCCATGCCCACTTCCAGGGACCCGGCTGGGACACCCTCTGACCTGACCCTCTGACCTGACCTGCTGTGTGGACCCGGCTTCGTGGTTTCCCTCCCCCCCTCCTTCCCTCCCTCCTTCCCTAATTCAGCCGGCGATCTCAGGTCCCTGCCATGTGCCGAGCACCGCGACTTCATCAGTGAGCACGACCTGATGGGGTCCCCCCACGTGCCATCTTCCTTCGCAGAGTCTGACTCTTCCTGCGCTGTGTGCCCTCTGGCGAGGCTGCGAGGCAGGCCTCTGCCCATGTTCCCGGCAGGGAGCGCGAGTCCAGAAGGTCCAGACGACCCGCACCAAGTCCCAGCATGTGGAGCCTGGACAGAGGGTGGTCCCTGAGCAGAGGAGGACTTGGGCTCAGGGAGGCCGAGGGAGGACCAATACAGGGAGCCGGAGGAGGAGGGGGGAGCACTGGGGTGGCCCAGCGCTCAGGCCTGCTGGGAGACCGTGTCCTACCAGGACCGGCTCCATCCCCAGGGCTGGAGGTTGTCGGGGTATCCGCGCTCCCAGACGACAGCCTGGCCCTGGCTGGCCGAGAGGAGGTGCCGGTGGGGCAGGACAGAGCCCTCAGGCAGAGCAGAGGGTCCCAGGCTGTTGGTGGTGGCATGACATTGCCAACGTACCTCATGATTCAGAATTGTCCACTTAAATGTAATTTTATTTAAAACCTAAATTCTATAATTCCACAATAAAAAATATGAAATGAAAAAAATAAGAGAAAGAAACCCCCAGACAGACCCCATAACACAGGGCAGGAGGAGTCACTGTGGTGCGGACAAGGCTGATTCTGTGCCGGGAGCCGGCGCTCACGACAGGTCCAGAGGGGACGCCCTATGCAGGAGCAGCTGCAAGAACAGCAGCAGGATCGGGCTGTCTTCCTCAGGGGCCCACTGTCCCTGCGCAGGTGCCCGGTCACCTGCCGGCTCCTGGGCCCCTGCAGGAGGCGCTCCAGACTCCACCTCTGCCCCCAGAGCTGCCGATGCCCCCAGGGGTGTCAGGTCGGGCTCTGGGGCCCCACAGGCCTCTGCACCTGCACCTGAGTCATCAGAATAAAACAGAGTGACCGTTGGAGCGGCCCCAAGTCCTCAGTATGAGAGGAGAAAAGGTCACCCCCGTGCCCGGCTCTCCAGGGGCCTCTGCAGGCACACGACACACTCCAGAGCCTCCCAGAGAAGCCGCAGCCGGGCACCCACCCCAGGACCTCCTCCCCCTGCAGTCCGCAGCCGGGCGCTCTGAGGCCAGTGTGCTCCTGGCCCCACATCAGCCCCCGGGGGCTCCTCCCTGGGTGACCCAGCACCCACCCGCCCCGTACGCCCGCATCACCCGCCCCCAGCCTTCTCACCCTCGGGCTCTGGTTCCCCGGGCTCCAGGTCCTGGAGCAGAAACTGGTGAACCAACACCTTTCGTAGTGGCCTGGGCGGTGAAGGCGGCCTCCCCAGGCAATCTCCAGGTCCTGATTCTGGAGACCTCTGTGTGGACACTCTCTCCCCAAGTCCAGAGGGACCCTCCTGGGCGATGGGGCAGACACGCACCTCGGTAGGGGAGGTGTATCGGGATTCCGCCAGCCGCTTCCCAATTTCATCCGTTGTTTTCTGTAAAGACAGTGACCGGCAGCCGGCCCGGAGGCGTCACAGCCCTGCCCCGCCAGCCTCAGTGTCCCTCTGCCCCTCCCCCTGCTGATACCAGATCAGACACAGACCTGAGGGTGCACAGCCCTGCACTCGGGACACAGTGACATACACCTGCAGGGCTGGGGATGAACCTTGGGGATAAGAGGCCGCCCCAGCACCCCCTGTCCCTCCCAGGCAACCTTGACCTGGGGTGTGAGCGTGACTCACCCACCAGCCTGCTCCAGTCCGGATGGGCGCCCCTACGTGTCCCCTCCTTACCGGCACACACTCCCTCACACACACTCACACACGGGGAGGGTCGTGAGGCTCACAAGTCGGACAAGGGCCGTGTCAGGCTAGACCACCCAGTTCTGGACCTCCGGGTGTTACCTTTGTGTCCTTCCAGGCACATGGCCAGAGGCGTCGGGGGTGAGACCTGACCCACTGTCTGCAAGGTGGGAAAAGGCTCTCACTGTGGGCTTTCCTGAGACCATGGCCTCGAGACATCGGGACACAGCATAAGAAAACGTTGCACATTCAAAGGTCTCCAACCAAGTGAGCTGAGTAGGGCGCTGTCTCTAGAATCGGGGTGCCTGTGATGGACATGAGGGCATCTTGGGGATCCCTTGGACATCACCCTGCCATGGCTCCCCTCCTCATGGGCATGTTCCCTGGAGGCCGTGTCCCCCCAACACGCCTCTTTCCTCTCCCCCTCCCCCACCCCCAGGGTTCACTCATCCTTTGACCCCACCTGAGTAATTAGTTACTGGGGGGCGGGGGACTGTGTTTCCAAGCATTTGTGTGCACCTGTGCTCACGTGGGGGTGCCAGAGGAAAGGGCCCCACATGGGATGGGTTCAGAGGTCATCCAGGATCTTGGAGGCTCTCATTCCCAAAGAAAACCCCGTAGGAAGGTGAAGCCCAGGCCTAGGACCCCAAAACCTCCACGGCTTCTCTAGGCCCTGCTCACCTGGAAGTTCCCAGGCCAGTCCCTGCCTCTCCTGGACTCAGTTTCCCGGCTGTCCCAGGAGGGCCTAGAGGAGGAAATTCATTAGACTGGAGAGAGTGGCCGCGGGCTCCCACCTTTGGGGTGGATGTGGCAGAGGAGCACCGTGGGCGGGGAGGTGCTCCCACCAACGGTCAGAGGCCGTTGGATCCTGCGCAGGCGCACACTGGGACCAGCGGACAGCGCGCGCACACGGGACCCGCCTCGGGGAAGGCGCGTGCACGAGACCCACCTCGCAGCGGGAGCGCGCGCAACGCCTAGGGGTCGCACGTATCCCGATCTCCACCGCCTGCTCAGTGACCCGCATATCCCCTTAGGCCTGGGGCCACCCCCACTCCACCCGGGCAGGGCGGCTGCACGGAGTGGATATGGAGACCCCGGGACAAGAGGGAAACGAAATATACGCCCGCCCTGCTGACCCGGCCCGCACCCTCCACTCCGCTGTTCTTCCGGGTGCGTGGCTGAGCCGGGGGAGGTGGGGGTGGACACCAGTCTAGGCAGGGAGGTCAGGCCGTCTTTCCCTCCTCTACAGTCCCTCCCCCTGTCTTCCCGAGAGCCCTTCTCCCCCCACAAGGTCCAGTACTTTGGACACCTTCATCTCCCTGCTTTAATCCCCAACACACCCACCAGAGGTGGGAGTCACCTACCCCATTTTAAAAAAGAACACTGAGGTCCCAAGAGGTACCACATGAGCTTGCCTGTCACAGGACGGTGATGTGGTCCCGCTGTGAGTTTGAGCCCGGGGTCAATCTGACCCCAAACCCAAGCTTTTCCAGGACTCCGAGGATGCGACTTCTGAGCCCACCCTTAGAAATGAGGATGTTCCAAGGGGTGATGGCAGCAGGGGGCTCTGGGGGGCCAGAGATGGTGGGCTCCCTGGGGGAGGAACACACTAGCCTCCTGGGGAGGCTGGAGTGGGGTGAGGGGAGCACGCTGGGGAGGGCATCTGGCCCAGTTCGCCCGGGGCTCCGGATGTCAGGTAAGGAGTCGGGGCTCACCGCAGGTTGCCTGGTGCGGGGACCTAGCCAGGCAGTCTCCTCAGAGCCAGAGCATCCTAGATTTGAAGGGAGCCGGTGGGCGTGTTCCCTGCCCCCAGTCAGCATGGATCCCCAAGCACCAGCCAGGGATGAGGATGCTCCTCAGTTTCCTCCTCTGTAGAGCGGGGCCGTGGGGGGTCGTCTGCCTCCTCCCAGGGCTGGGCATGCCGCTCGGTAGGTCCAGAGATGGTTTCCCATCAGAGTAGCTGTTCAAGTGAGGTCTGTACCCAGAGAGGTCTAGTGAGGGGACCAAAGGGACGCGCCACCTGCCAGCTCGGCAGGACGCTCTTGTACATGCTGCTGATTGTCACCTCCAGGGGGCACCAGTGACTCGGCGGCGCCTGCCAGCTGGGTGTAGAGGGGCGGCGAGGAGCCAAGGACTGTGGGTGCAGACCCCGAGACACAGAGCTCCTGTGAGCCCGAGGCTGCCTGTGGGTGCGGAGGCTGAGGCTGAGCTGCCGCCTGAGGTCTCCGGGAACGACTGGGAGGACAGCCCGGGCCCCGAGGAATGGCCAGAGCAGCGGAAACACCGGATGGTGCAGGCAGCCCATGCCAGCATCTAGCCCAGGGGCTTCTAGAGAGTCCGGCTTCTGGCCTCCTTTGGGAGTGGAGTGGGAAACACTGGCCCCGTAAAGGGAGGGGCTAGGAAGGGCTGTCATAGACAAGGGGGGCAGTCTCCTTCTGTACCTGAACGTCAGGGGACTCTGGGACAAGGCCCATGGTGCTCTCTTCCACAGCGGGCTGCAGGAGCTGGCTGAGCGCACGCAGAGCAGGGAGACGGTGCCCCTGCTGCCTACTTAGGGGCTGCATCTGAGCTGGTCACCGGGCCTGGGGGGAGGGCTCCTTTTGGTCTTGGGTGCTGTGTGGGGGGTCCAGTGACCCTGGACCCCTACAGCCACTGCAGGGAGGAGATGGCAGTGGAGGGAGGCGGGCAGGCGGCAGTGTCAGGGGCCTGGCCTTCCCTTCCGCACAGCCCCCTGTGGTGCCCCTGGGGTACTCCATCCAGAGGAGGGGCCCACCGGAACCCACCCCCACTGGCCGTCCAGGCAGGAGGCAGATGCCTGGCTGTCTCCACGGGAGGGAGCCCTCCATCGCTGGTGTGAACACCCCTGCCTTCCTCAGGAACACCCCTGACCCTCCCCTCTGTCTGACTCGGGGCCTCCTTGCTGCAATGTGGGCGGAGGGGAGCTGTGTCTGCTCTGTCCCCACCCTGGCTGCACACAGTAGGTGCCGCCTAAGTGTGTGAGGACGAGGGAACAGGCAGTGTCCTCCCGCCCAGCCTGTGTGGGCTCTCGTGGCCCCTGGTCCCCAGCTCCTGCACCGACGGCTGCCGTACTGCCTTCGAGGCACCTGGAGGTCTCCTCCTCCCATGGACCCTATTCTCAGGAACTGGCGTCCCTCCTCTCCAGCCCCACGTGCAGCTGGACTCAGGGGACTGACGTGTGAGGTGGATGGATGAGCAGGTGGCCCCTGTACCTCCTTTCTGGGACCCCAGATTGGGGCCGGGCAGGCAGGACTGCATTGGGCGGTGGGGGGAACCCACTCTCTCAGGGGCCAACCTCAGCCCCCAGCCTTCCTTCTGCTCCCTGGGGCCCGGGGCCCCAGCCATAGCTGTCTGACTCCTTTCCTCCTGCAGGAGAGCCCCCCACACCTCAGCCCTCCAGCAGGAATCACAGCATGTGTAGGAGCCAGGGCACTGCCCAGGACCGCCATCCCCACCTTACACGCCCCTCTCATTTGACCCCTGGGGACTCTTCTTGGTCCTGGGGTCCGTCATCCTTATGACAATGAGGGCTGGGGAATCGTATCTGGACGAGGCCAGCAAGGTGTCTCGTGGGACATCCTGTGCCCTCCTCTGCTATTTAGGCTAGGCTGACTGGCATAGTCCCCAACTAGACAGAAGCTCAGGAGGTCAGGGGGTCCCCGCTGACTACATAGCGGCTGCATCTGAGCTGGTCACAGGGCCTGGCGGGAGAACTCCTTTTGGTCTTGGGTGCTGTGTAGGGGGTCCAGTGGCCGATGGCAGGGCTGGCTTTGCAGTGATCACACCCTGGGTGAGTGGGAACTCTTGGATGTCCACGGGCACAGACGGCAGTGACCCAGACGAGAGAAGGTGCTCAGAAGAGAATGCTCAAGTCGCTGCAGTTTTCCTGCCTGTGGGCAGTGTTCCTGGGAAAACTTCATGGCATCTTCTTGTTCCCTGTGCGCAGAAAGTATCCAAGGCTGTGAGTGGTCCAGGGAAGCCAGGTCAGTGTGACGCTGGGCACCATGTCCGGCGGGAGGAGAGCTTCGGGATGCAGTTACAGTGTGGGGGTGGCCTGGGACGCCAGCAGAGGTAGAAATTGCCTGGGAGCCGCCTCCACTCCTGTCTGTAGTTGCTTATCTACCCAATACCCCAGACATGAGAGAGGCCCTGTGGATGGCTGGTGTCCGTAACAGTTAGAAGGTTCTCTAGGTAACTAGAAAAAAAGATCAGATAACCCAAAGATAATAGAGCAAAAGAAATTATAATGGCTAGAACAAAGATAAAGGGAACAGAAGAGCACTGGAGAAAATCTGTGAAAACAAACATTCTTTCTTCTAGAGATTTACAGAATTGACAAAATAGACAAAAGTAACAATTTGATACCAACAAATCGGCTGAGATGAGACAGATCAATTCTGAGAAGCAGACAAACTACAAAACTGACTCAAGAAGAAATGGAAAACATGAGCAGACCTACAATAAGTCTAGAGACTGAAGCGGTACCAGGAACTTCCCAACGAAGCAAGCCCAGAGCCTGATGCTCTCACCGGTGGTTTCTATCACACGTTTCAAGAAGACTCCATTGTTGTAGGAAGAACTTTGACAAAATCTCAAACTTTTCATGACAAGTGCTCTCAATAAAATGGAAATAGAAGATTACATTGTGATAAAGGATATTTATGAAAAGACTCATACTTAGTCATTCTCGGTGGTTAAACACTGAAGGTTTCCCCTGAAGATGACGAATAAGGGAAGGATGCCCAATCCACCCTTCATTTCAACATTGTGATGGAAGTTTGGTCGGAGCAATTATACAAGATGGATAATTTAAAAGTTCTCAAATAGACAACTAGAAGGAAAAGTATATTTATATATGACATGATCTTATATGCAAAATATCATAAGAATAAAAATCTTATATGTAAGATTATACTTTTTTCAGGAAGCTATGAGCAGAGAAGACCAACACATATGGATCGATGGAATCAAATTGGGAATCAATGAATAAATCCATACTTCTATGGTCAGTTGTGTACGTACATGGATACCTAGATCATTCCATGCGGTAAAAACAGTGTATTCCCAAATGGTTCTGGGAACCGGACTCCAAACAATGATCTCCAGGGGCACCTGGGTGCTTCAGTCCGTGGGCCATCCAACTTCAGCTCAGGTCATGACCTCACGGTTCAAGAGTTTGAGCCCGTATCTGGCTCGTTGCTGTCATCACGGAGCCTGCTTCAGGTCCTCTGTCCCCCTCTCTCTGCCCTTTGTCCCGTCATGCTTTCTCTCTCAAAAAAAAGCAGGGAAAACATTTTTTTAAGTGCAAAAACTCTTAACACTCCAGAAATCAATGAGGAGCACTTGGAGGCTAATCTTCACTCCCTCGGGTTTGGCAGTGGTGTCTCTAATGTAGCACCGGAGGCAAAGGCAACAAAAGAAAAAAGAGATACATTGGACTTCATCATTGCTAAAAATTTTTGTGAATGACCGACAGTCTCAAAAGAATTTAAGGAAAATGCAAAGAATGATAGGAAATATTTGCGCACCATAAATCCGATAAGGGTCTTGCGTCGAGAATATGTAAAGAAAAGGAAATGCAAGCCAACACCACAATGATGTACCTCCCCACACCCATAAGGGGGGCCTATACTGAACAAATAAATTACAAACGTTGGGGTGGATGTTGAGAAGTTGGAACCCTCTTACGTTGCTGGGGGAGACATTCATGGTGGAGACACTGTAGCAATGGTAGCATCCTGGTGTCATGTCACCCAAGTTCTCTATCACAGAACAGAAGACTGACTCGGGTACTCTAACAAAGCCTGGACACACGTAGCATAGCAGCACTATTCTCAAGAACCAAAAGAGGAAAACGACCCGAGTGTCCATCCACACGGGAATGGATAAAACAATACGGTCTGTTTACACCATGGAACTCACTCCGGCATGAAGGCATGAAGTATGGATACAGGCTAAAATGTGATGAACTCGGTGTGTGGTTTTTTTGTTTTGTGGTTTGAAAGAGAGAGAGGGAGAGGGCATGTGAGAGCAGGGCAGGGGCAGAGGGGGAGGGAGATCTTGAGCAGGGTCCAGACCCAGCGCCGAGCCCATCTCTGGGTTCAGTCTCATGACCCTGAGATCGTGACCTGAGCTGAAGTCAAGAGTCTGATCTTCAGCCGACTGAGCCACCCAGGCACCCCAATGTGGGTGAACAAGAAAACCTTATACCAAGTGGAAGAAAGTAGACACAAAATAGCACATACTGTAGGATCCCACCCATATGGAAAACTCACAATAAGTGAATGAATAGTGACAGTGCCACATTACTGGTGGCCGGGACCATGGGGAGTCGGCAAGAGCAAGTGACTGACCACCCGGCGAGGACTGGTTGTCTGTTTTGGGGTGATGCAGATGTTCTGGAACATACAAGGGTGCTGGCGCTCAGCACAGGAAGAGTAGTTAATGCTGGGGCTTGTACAGTGTTAGACGTTTCAAAGGAGAAAGTTGATTTCATATTAAATTTAAAACATCGCACATGTGTTATCAAGAAAAGAAACAAACAAAGATAAGAGATCGTTCTCGTCCCAGGCGAGGACAGGAAGACCCCGGTTCTGGAACTGGCCCTGGCTGTGTCTCACGAGCTGGTGCCGGAGGCAGGGCCGGAGCCGGGTCTAGGTCTTGAGCTGGTGCCGGAGCCGCTCTCGCTGTGTAGACGGCACCAGTGGGTGCCAGAGCTGCTCTGCGTCAGGAGGTGATGCGAGCGCGGAATCTGGAGCCAGGTCCAGGTCTGGGTCTCGCATCGGCTCTGTCTCTGCAAACTGGTGTCGGGGCAGGTCCTGGCTCTAGAGCGGGGAGCACAGCGGACATTGGAGCTGGTGACAGAGCAGTTTCTATCCCTGGAGTCACCGGCGATGGGGGAGCCCGAGCTACCGGGAGCTCTTGTGTTGGACCTAGAGCTTCTCTGGCAGCTGGTGTCAGCCCCGGAGCTGGCTGGGCTCAGTGCGGATCTGGGGCCAGAGCCGGCTCAGGACCTGGCTCCCATTCGAGTCGGCTCCAGCTCTGGGTCTGGGGCTAGAACCACCGCTGGAGCGTCACGGGGCTCGGTCATAAAACTGCCTCTGTTTCTGGCGTCGGCGTTCGAACCATGCTGGTGCTTCCTGCCTCCAGTTCTGGTGTTAGAGCTGACGCGGGAGCTTTGTCCTGCTCTGGGGCGGGTACCAGAGGCCCCTGTCCCCTGACGCTGGGGCAAGATGGGGCGCTGGCACAGGGGGTGACTTTGGGGCTCAGGCTGGGGCCGGTGCTGCCACTGGCTTGTCCTCTGAGCCTGGCTCACCCCTGCAGTTCGTTCTGGAGCTCGATCTGGCTCTAGAGCGGTCCTGCCTCGGTTTCCTGCTGCGCACAGTGTGGGGCTGTGGCGTCCCTCTTCCCAGGGATGGGCGTGCTGCCAGGAACTCCCGACTGGGCTCCTTCACCAGGAGCCCTTACAAAAGCCGACTGTATGGAGAGAGGGGGACGCCAAGGGGCCTCCCCGCCCGGGGGCTCCCCAGGGTGCTCTTGTGCACGTGACCATCGTCCACATCCGGGGTGACACCGATTTTCCCTTGTTGTCCCCGGGCTGGAGGCAGAGCTGCGATGAGAGCCTGTGGCTGCAGACCCCTGAGACGGTGTTCGTGGGTGTGCCTGGCAGGCGGGGCTCGGTGGCAGTTGAGGAAGAGGGGTGCCTGGGGCTAACGGTGCCAGAAACCACCGGGGTCGAGAAGGAGGTGGTCGCTGGGCGTGGTGGGGCCGGCTCGTTCCGCAGCTTCCTAGGCCCTGCAGGGCCTCCAGGCGGGGCGCCAGCTCCTGGGCAGGGTTTCCCGGCCCCTCAGTGGGTGTGGGCTGGAAGACACAGCACTGGTTGGGCTGCCAGGGAGAAGGGTGGGGAGTCACCTTCTCTTCCCGGACATGGGACTCTGGGACGCAGGTCATGTTGACCTCCTCACTGTGCAGCCAAAGGAGCTGCTCCAGGGGCAGTGTCCCCACCGACAAGGTCTGGGTCTCACCTGAGCTGCTCACTGGTCGCAGCCCTAGACACCAACCTGCAAAACCCAGTCACATGATTATCAAGTTCTTTGCTGGTTCGTCCCAGGCCAGACTGCACAGTGGGGGGCTCCAGGTCCGGCTTTAGGGGTACAGATTCTTGTCCTGGTTCAACCTCTTTCTTTCTGGAGACACTGGCCAGCTGAAGAACTCTGGGCTTCAGTGTTGGCATCCGTCACATGGGTCAGATCTGGCCTCTCTGTCTTCCTTCATGACAGGATTAAGTCCTCGCTGGTGCCAGGCACAAATTCCAGAAATATGTATCTTGTGATAGTTCTTGCCGGCCCTCCCTCTCCGGCTAGGAAGGTGGTGAAGCTGGGCTGCCCCTGAGGGAGGAGCGGGAGGGGGATGGAGCCCACATGTCCCCCAGGTGAGGGGCAGGGATAGGGCAGGGCTGACGCTGAGGGACAGGAGACGGGGCTGGGATGATGCTGAGGGGCAGGGGTCGGGGCTGGGCTGATGCTGAGGGGCAGGGGACGGGGGTGGGCTGGTGCTGAGGGGCAGGGACAGGGCAGGGCTGATGCTGAGGGGCAGGGGACAGGGCAGGGCTGACGCTGAGGGACAGGGGACAGGACAGGGCTGACGCTGAGGGACAGGGGACAGGACAGGGCTGACGCTGAGGGGCAGGGGACAGGACAGGGCTGACGCTGAGGGACAGGGGACAGGACAGGGCTGACACGGAAGGGCAGTGGGAAGGGCCCGGGCCCCTGCAGCCTGCTCCTCTGGAATCGGGTGGTGAGCTGACCAGGTGACCTCTGGCTGGTCGGGCCCTGCAGCTACGACACTGGGGAGTCAGAGAGCGATGCACTCGCCGGGGAAAGCCGAGCACGCTTTTCCCAGGGAGATCCCAACTACGTGGTCAGGAGCCACCCGGGAGTCAGGGGAGGTGGATGTCAGCGGGGGGATTGTGGGGTGTCTCGGCGCCCATCGCTGTACTGTTTCTCGTTTCTAGGATCCTGCAGTAAACGTGCCAGTAATAGGGACGGGAAATCCGGCACCGTCTCTGCATAACGACCTGTTGTAGATTTTCTAAAAGAAGAAACTCTACAACTAGAGACATGGCAGACACTGGACCCCGGCCGGCACCCTGGCAGGGACACCGTTGCTGACGTGCAGAGTAAAGGGCAGCAGGGTCGCCTGGCCGGTGCAGGGATGTTGGGGACGCATGTGTCCCCTGGAACCCTGCTACGCTTATTGGGTCTCCTGCCCCTTGTCACCACGGCACCATTTTTTATTCCGTCTGTAACTGGCCCCATCTTTTGTCCCAATGTTTCACATCCCCGATACCAGCCTGGACAGGAGTGAGCTGACAGCTGTCTCCCACAGCAGCCCTGGGCCAGTGCCTGCCTTTCCAGCTGGTTTCCCAACTGTCCCTGAGGGCCTGAGGTGGAACCACATTGCTCACTTAGCCTGGTGGCAGTGTGGGGTTCTCGGCATGGCTGGCCGGCTAGCTGGAGGCTTGGGGTGGAGAGCTTGGTAGAGGGGGGTGTGGGGAGGGTGGGGGAAAGGAGGAGAACGCCCTGGGGCAGCGGAGGGGCCAGCTAAAGGGAGACCCTGGCGGTGCTGGGCGGGGGTGAGGGCACTGGGGGCCCTGTGGGCGGCTTGACATAAGCTGAGGGCGTCAGGGGTGTGGGCGCTGGGTCGATGTTGGGGTGAATGGGCAGCGGCGGGGGAGGAGCGACGCCCTGGGCCTTTTAGGGCGTAGCTGGGGGCAGGCGCAGGGGCGCTGGGGTGGGGGTGGGGCGTGCTGGAGGGTCTGGGGAAGGTTGAGCAGGGAGCATTGCAGGCCCTCGGGTGGGACGCATAGGCCAGGGAGGGGGAGGGGACGCACGCGCCCGGGACAGGGGAAGGGAGGTGTGCGCTCAGGTCGCGGGCCTCTGTCCACCCTTAGCCGGTCCCGGGACCCCGTCCGGAGCGCGCGCACCCTCAACCGCTCCGCTCCGTCTGGACCCGCGTGGTGCACGTCCGTTGGGGGCCTGGGAAGGGTTCCTGCAGCCGCTGCGGGGCCTCGTCCTGCCCGCTGTGTGTGCGCAGCTGAGTGCGGGGTGACTCCTGCCGGCAGACAGTTTACAGCGCCTGAGAGGGCTCAGCCGGTGACCGGCGTCCACTTGGGACTTTCCGCTGCTGCGGCAGGTCCGGGTGCCCTTCGTCCGCCCAGCCGCACTGGGAGACCGCGGATCCTTGCGCTGTGTCCCCCGGCCTCTGTCTTGCACTGTCGTTGTTCGCATGTGGAGGGACCTGCTGCAGACCCCGTCCCTCCATGAAGGATCGGGGACCCAGGCATCCTGCAGGTGAGAGACCTGATCCGAGGTAACAAATGGGGCGCCATCCACCACCACGACCCCCTCCCCCTCGGGTCGCCTGTGGGCAGGACATGGCTGGGTATTCTGTATGATTTCCTGTACACACACTCTGTTATTTGCAAATGGAGACAGCTGCCCTATAATAGCCTGGTAGCAGGTGCACAGCTGTAGTTCAGGGTCTCTATGGGGCCTTTTCTAGACACAGACAACACAGACGGGCTGTTTTCTGAAGGGCCTTTAATGCAGTGTGATGTCAAGGTTCACCTTGTGTGTAGTAGCATGTGTCCGTAATTCGGTCTACCCCAAGCCAAATAATATTTCCCAACTAATTTTTATTGTGTAGGTAAACCGTATTCTGTGTATCCACTCTACAGTAGATGGACTTTGGGGCTCTTTCCACCATTGGGCAACTGGGAGTACCAATGCTATGAATATCTATGGTCAGGTTTTCCGTAGGTTTTCGCTTCTCTTGGCTCATATGGAAGCTCCATGTTAACGTTCTGAGGAGTTGCCAGTCCGTCTCCCAAAGGGCTACATCATTTCATATTTCTACCGCAATGTAGGAGGATCCCATTTCTACTGATCCTTGCCAACACTTCGTAGTATCTGTCTTTTCACCAACAGCCAACCTGGTGGACCTGAACTCGTATCCCATTGTGGCTTTGGTGTGATTTCCATCCTGAAGAAGGATGTTGAACATTGTTGGCCACTCGTTTATATTTTTTGGAGAAATGTGTCCTCAGCTGCATTTCCCAGTTTTAATTGGATGAGTGGTTTCTTGCTCTCGAGTCGTAAGACTCCGTATATATTCTCCATGCAAGTCTCTTATAATATATGCAATTAGCTGTATATGGTCGCATTCGGTAGGTTTTCTTGTAGCTTTCTTGATGCTGTCTTTCAGTATGCCTACTTTTCATGTTTGTTTTTGAGACAGAGAGAGTGGCAGAGTGCAAGCAGTGGAGGGGTAGAGAGAACAGGAGACACAGAATCCGAAGCAGGCTCCAGGCTCCCAGCTGTCGGCACAGGGCCTGACCCAGGACTTGAACCCAAGGACCATGAGATCGCAACTTGAGCTGAAGTTGGCAGCTTAACCGACTGAGCCACCCAAGCGCCCCTGATTTCTGAATTGACCTGTGGCATCTGTTAGTTCCGTATATACCAGGGTGAATCCATAGCTGTGTATATTGCTAACTGATCCCACAACAGGTCCAGTTCATGTCCACATCCACACAGAGTTGCACAATTTTTCTTGTTACAGAGACTTTTAAGATTGACCTCTTTGCAGTTTCCAAATGTGCAAGACAGTATTAACTCTAGTGACCTTGCCGTCCATCCCTGATCTTGTTTATTTTGTAATGGGAAGATCGTACCTTTTGACCACCTTCACCCATTTGCTCATCCCTTACCCCCTGCCTCTGGCAACCAGCAGTGCGTTCGCCCTATCTGTGAGCTCTTTGGGCTCTGTTTCCAAGATTCCACATATAAATGAGATATGATGTTTGTTTTTCTCGGTCTAACTTATTTCACTTAGCATCATAACCTCGTCTGCGCTGTTCCGAGTGGATCTCCTGCTTTTCATGGCTGACTACATATGCCATTATATACACGTGGGTATGTGCACACCCCCCCACATCTTCTTGTCCATCCATCCACCGAGGACACTAGGCTTGCTTCCACGTCTCTACTCTTGAGTAATCCTGCCATGAACATGGGTGGGGAGAGATATCTTTTTGAGTTAGTGTTTTGTTTGCTTCCGATAAAGACCGGAAATGGAACTGCTGGATTCTGTGGTATTTCTCTTTTCAGTGTCTGAGGAACTTCCATGCTGTTTTCCATAGTGACTGTACCAGTTACCTTCTCGTACAATTGCTGTTTTTCTGTTCTATCCCGCAGCCTTGCAGCCCTATTTTATTGTTTCTGGAAGCTTTTCTGTGTATTCTGTCTGATTTGCTACATGCATGGTCATGTTATTTGTAAATAGAGATGGTTTTACTTCATCGCCTCCAATCCAGATGCATTTTATCTCCCTTTCTTGCCTCATCGACGTGGCCAAAACCACGTCCTCCAGGACAACGTGGAGCACAGGTGGGGAAAGTGGGCATTGCCCATCTTGCTCCTGAACTAACGGACAAGGCTTCCAGTCTTTTCTCCGTTCCGTGTGATGGGAGCTGGTTCACAGATGCCCTTCATGGGGTCTAGAAGTTCCCTTCTGTTCCTGCGTTGAGTGTTTGTATCATGAGATGGCGTTGGGTTTCGTCAAAGGGTTTTCTGTGCTTAATGGTGATCAACTTTTACGGCAGCTCGTAAACCATGAAATCACCTCTCTTTCCCTCTTCTGTCTTACCCGTCACACAGACACACAGAACTTGTCTGGAAGCTGATCCGACTCCAGCTAGGAAAGACGTGCTGCAGGATGCTTGAGTGAATGTTCTAGAGCTCTTGACCCCGGTTATCCTAGGTTGGGCTGCTGCGTACCTGGGGGTGGCCAGTTCCGTTGACACCCCTCATGAGTGACAACCAGAAATCGAAATGTTAATGATAATCTTCACGGTGGTGGCTCCCTCTGGCGTGGGTATGCCATAATTTCCTCTTGTCTGTGCTGGCTGTAGAGGGAAAGCAGGTAGCATTAAAGGCAATGACTGTTGAGGAAACAGAGCATGTCAAACATATGTCCTAATGGGTAATGACCAGCAGGCAAAACCCCTGCTTACCCGAGACACATGTTAGAGGGAATATAGCACATTCTGAACTGACTTCCTGTTGTGGAAGTCCTCGTTCTGAAAATACTCTTTTTGGTTTATTTTCAGAGGCCTCACCTGTCTGCTTTTCTATTCCAGGAGTTTGGGTGCTGACGGTGTTTGTAGGCGGTCTCACGAGTGGCAGCTTTGAGCCCACAATTTGGCCTGTTACAGGTAAGGGGCTTGGAGGGGCATCTGCATGTCGCCAGCCAGGAAAGCATCATCCAGGCATTTCTCAGCGTTGCCAGGAAGGGCCCGCAGAGCCCAGGACGCAGTACGAGGTCTGGACTGGGGAGACGCTTTGTCCGCACACACCTGGCACTCGGTCTCTAAGGCCCATAAAACAGAGACTCTAGAGTGGGAATGGGAAGGTCTTTTAGTGTTATGCTAGTTAGGGTTGTCCACTTTAACCTCCAAGTAAAGAGGGTAAGAGTGTCATTGTCCCTCCTAACATGACACAGCTCTGTGTGTCCAGTTCAAACCATACAAATCCTCTCTCCCAGGAGGATGCTAAGTTCTTAGGTGACATCCACAGTTTGCTTTGATATCCTGTAAATTTCATCCTATGATGGGAAGTTAACCATTATTAATGCATCTTATATTATCTTACACGATAAAAACACAAGGAAGGAAAGAAAAGAAATTTATTTGATCTTTACGCATACTGTCTCCAGGTGAGAAGGTGGCCCTGGGGTGGGTTCTTGGGCTGAGGCTTCTCTGCACGGCACTGGAAAGTTATCTGGCTTTGCAAAGGCACATGGGCAGGTGCTCATGTGGCAAACCTCTGTCCTCTTGCAGCACCAGTGCCAACCCCAGTGCCAGCTCGACTACCAGCTCCAAGTTTGCCCAGCTTCAATGCCAGCTCTTGTATCAGCTCTGGTACCGAATCTGGAGTCAGAGCCATTTCTGGCACAAGCCCAACAGTAGGTAGAGGGGCAGATACAGAGCTGGAGCCAGACCCAGCTCCCGTGCCCCTTCCACTTTATATCCAGTGCCAGTTGCAGAGTTAGCCCCAGCTCGCGCACCAGATCTAGTTCCAGTTCCAGAGCTGTTGCTCTAACATAAACTCGTGGAAGAGTTCTAGAACTACAGCCAGCTCCGGGACCAGCTCCAGCACCGGCCGAAGGGCTCAAAGCAGCCCCAGCACCAGCTATATCACCCAGCTGCAGAGAGAGAGGCAGCTCTCTCATCCACTAACTTGCCAGCTCCAGCGGCAGCCGGCTCTGGAGTTTGGATCAGACCCAACCTAATTTCCACAGCAACAGTTAATGGCAGGAGTGAACTAGAGCCTGCTCCTGCATAGGATCAGGCAATACAACTAGAGCTACAGGCAGGGGTCGTGTGAGAACCTTCTCTAGAGCCAGTGTCAGCACCGGAACAGGCTTCAGCTCCAGCTCCCACCCTAGAGGCAGCTCCAGCACCCGCTCTAGCATTGGCTCCAGAACTAGAGTCAGCACCCAGTTCAGAGCTAGAGCCTGCTATGGCAACAGTTCTCATACCAGGTCCAGAGTAGAAGCCCCCACCAGCGCCAGCTCCGGCACCAGCTCCAGAGCGAAAGCTGGCTTGGGTACAAGTAGTAGGCGAAGAACCAATGCCACCTCAGAGAAAGAAGCAGCTCCTGCACCTACATCACGGCTACATAATGTTTTGGCTCTAGCTCTGTCACCGATTTCTGTGCAAGATCACGTGTCTGCTCTGGTGCCCCCTCTAGTGTCAGCATCTGCCCTGACACCTATTCCATAGGTGCAGCCAGCATGAGAACCACAGCCAGTTCCCCCACCAGTTTTAACTCCAGCCACAGAGCCAGATCTAGGACTGTACGCAGCTGGAGCCCCCAAGAAGCAGATCTAGCATCACAGCCAGAATTAGAGGCATCTGTGACACGAGCTCTTACACCATGGACAGCTCCTGCACCAGTTTCTAGATTGGATCCACCATGACTAAAGGCCAGAGGCAGTTTAGACACCGGTTCTCACACCATGGACAGCTCCTGCATCAGTTCTGGAATTAGATCCACCATAACTCCGAACCCAGAGGCAGCTCTGACACCATTCCTCACACCATGGACGGCTCCTGCACCGCTTCTGAGATGAGATCCACCATGACTGAAAGCCAGAGGCAGCTCTGACACCAGTTCTGACACCATGGACAGCTCCCGCACCAGTTCCTGGATTAGATGCACCATGACTCTGAAGCCAGAGGCAGCTCTGAACCAGTTTTCATAGCATGGACTGCTCCTGCATCAGTTCTGAGATTAGATTTACCATGACTAAAAGCCAGAGGCAGCTCTGACACTAGTTCTCATACCATGGACAGCTATTGCACCACTTCTGAGATTAGATCCACCGTGACTCTACCACCAGCTATATCACTAGCCCTGGATCCACAAACAGCTTCAGTTCCAGATTCAAGGATAAAGCCACTCCACCACCCACTTAGGAGTCAGAGCCAGCTTTAGTCCCAAACCCAGAGCCAGAGCCTACAGCAGTATCTCTAGCTTCAGTGCCAGGGTTAGAGTCAGCTCAAGAGCTATAAACAGCTGCAGAACCAGGTCTGGGTCCTCTCTGGAGGCACATTCGGCTCTAGTACCCCACCCCCAGAGTGAGAGACAGGTTCATCGCTGCCTTCGAGCCAGCTCCAGAGATGGGGCTGGCTCCAGCTTCAGCTCTGCTGCCAGTTCTGGGATCAGAGCTGTCATTTGAACTTGAGCAGCTCCAGGGCCAACTATGGAACTACCCACAGGAGCGCCTGCTCCTTCCTCATCACAGTGCCACCACAGTGGGGGTAAGGTGTGGAGCTGGGGGGCAGGACAGTCCCTGCTAGGCCGGTCACCCCAGCGACCCTGGTCATTACACTCAGAGCCTGCGCCCCAAGCCCCCCTGGAGATCACAGTCCCACGAGCTCTGCAGACTTGCTTTCCCACACAAGGCTCTTAGTGGACGAGGAGACCACGGAGGTTGGAAGCCAAGGCTCCTGCCTTAAATACTATATACATTTGACCCAGAAACTCCACCTGATGACCTGTGTCCTAAACAAAAAGTGATTTATGGAGACGGTTGATCTCTTCAGGGAGATGGGAAGGGAAAACTCAGAGACAGCCCATGTTCCAGAGCCAGGGCTCTTTGGAAATTCCGATGTGGGGACACCGACTGTAGAGGAAGAGGCTTGATTGGTCAGCGCCCAGCCTTGGGGAAAGCAGATTCGGGAAGAACACACACCTGCACCGGCCTTGCTGCACAGGCAGGGGTGCACACGCTGTGCCAGAGTTTCTCAGATGGTCCTGGACGAGCACTGCGGGTGAGGGTCTGTATTTGCGGACGCATGGGGGCTGCGCACTGTTTTCCTAGAGAGAGATGCCCATCATACCTCTCGCTGGGGATCCCCTGGGGGATCTGCTTCCTCACGTTGTCACCTGGGCTACTGCTCCCCCGACCAGAAACCTGACATTTGGAAGATGAGCAGCGCTGGCTCACAGGGTATCTTCCTTCCTTCCTTCCCTCCTTCCTACCTTTTCTCCTTTTCTCCTTTCTTTCTTTCTTTCTTTCTTTCTTTCTTTCTTTCTTTCTTTCTTTCATTCTTTCTTTCTTTCTGTCTTTCCAATTTATTTTGAGGGAGAGAGAGAGAGAGAAGGTGGGAGGGACGGAGAGAGGGAGAGAGAATCCAAGCAGACTCTGCACTGTCATCGCAGAGCCTGATGTGGGGCTGGAACTCATGAACCAGGAGATCATGACCTGAGCTGAAACCAAAAGCCAGATGCTTAACTGACTGAGCCACCCAGATTTCTGTCCCTAGGGTTTCTTTTGCCTGAGTCCTACCGGGAACGTCCATCATCCCTGACAACCGCTCCCCATGGGGTGACCTCCCCTCAGACTTGCACATCTGAGGTCTTCTCCCTGTGAATGCATTGACTTTGGGGCATTTTTCGCCCAGAGGCCTGTGAACCCTTTCTCTGGCCTTGGGTTGTGAGGAATGCTTTTCCCCTCGGTGGTGTGACTGTCCAGCTTCCTGCCTTTCCCAGTTTCTGTTTTGGCCGCGGGAGGACCAGCCATGTCCTGTCTGGTGTCACAGTCCGAAGAGGGCTCTCCACCCCAACCTTGTGCCCATTTCTACAAAGCAGCCTCTCTTGTCACATCCAATCCTTAATCCATACAGTATTTCAAAATCGAATATGAAATTTTCTATTTCAAAAACCACACACAACAATTATGTGTCCCATTTAAAATAATGTTTGCTGACAGAAAGGCACCTTTTGGGTGTTTCGTTTACGTGAAACATCCTGAGTAGGTAAGGGAACACAGGCAGAAAGCAGAACAGGGGTTCCCAGGGGCTGTCGGGTGGAAAGAATGGGGAGGGAGGGCTTTGGGGATGTAGTGTCCCTTGGGGACTGAGATAGTCTGCAACAATATTCTGTGCCATGGTTGCACAGCATTGTGAGTATACTCAGGGCTCAGGAATTGACATTTTAAAACAAAAAAAATTAGTTGAAATTAATAATAAATGCTCCTCTATATATGAAATGATAGAATTACAGTCAAAATGTACAGGAGAGAGAGCATGAATTACAGTTAAAATGTACAGGAGAGAGAGGCAATGGGGTTGGGGGAGGGGACTAACGTCCACTGTACAACGGGCTCTCCGTGCAGGGCTGTGGGTGCTGGCGTTATTTCTGGGATCCGCGTGGGAGCAGGAGTAGGGGCCACGGATGGGGCAGAAGCAAGAGAGAGGAGAGGACCCGGCTCCTCCTGCACAGGTGCCAGGTCGCCAGATGCCCCCGATGGTGTTGAGTCAGGCTCTGGAGCTGCACCGGCTTCTGCTCCTGTACCTACTCATCAGAATAAGCCAGAGTGACAGTTAGAGCAGCCCCAAGTCCTCCGTGTAAGAGGAAAAAAGGAAACTCCTGTGCGTGCCTCTCCAGGTGCCTCTACAGAGATACAACCCACACCAGAGCCTCCCAGAGAAGCCGCCAAGGGGCACCCGCCCCCAGGCCTATTCCCCCCTGCACTCTGCAGTTTCAGGCTCTGATGCCAGTTTTTGCTCCTGGTCCTCCACCAGCTCGGGGGGCTCCTCGCTGGGTGGCCCAGCACTGACCTGGCCCCATCCGCCCGCATCACCCACCCCCAGCCTCTCATCTCGGGCTCCGGCTCCCTGGGCACCGGGTCCTGCACCAGCGCATGGCGAACCAGGAATTTGGGTTCTGCCAGCCTTTCCCTACATCGTCAGTTTTCTTTGAGTCAGTGACCAGCAGCCGGTCTGCAGGCGTCACACCCCGTCCCTCCCAGCCAACCTTGACCTGCAGGTGTCACAGTCCGAAAAGGGGTCTCCACCCCAAGATTGTGCCCGTTTTCACCAAAGAGGCCTCTTTATTCACACCTAATCTTCAATCCACTGGTCATTGCAGTATCGAATGGGAAAAAGTCTATTTCCCACCTGAAAATTTGGTGCAGACACTAGGTATCTCCTGCAAGAGTCCACTTACAGGAAACATCCAGAATAGGCAAAGGACCAGACAGAAGGCAGATCAGGGGCTCCCAGGGGCTGGCGAGGGCACGAATGGGGGCGAGGGCTTCGGGTACACGGTGTCCCTTGGGGGAGAGATATTCTGCACTCGTGTTCTGGGGCGTGGCCGATAGCGACGAGATGGTACTCAGTGCTCAGGAATTGTACAATTTCAAACCAAGAACAATTTTTATTTAAAATTAATCTAAAATCTAAATAAAATACGGAACACTAAAGCAACAGCTATAATGTAGAGGACAAAAAGGATATGAGGGAAGAGGGAGAGACATTCTGGTCGGGTGTTGAAGTCGGGGGACGGAACAGCACTTAGAAATACAGTAAATCTCCGCTCAGGTCTTCGGGCTCTCCACTTGTTGCTGGCATTACTGCCAGGGCAGGAGGGGTAGGGGGACGCGCAGGTGGGGGACGGGCAGGGGCAGGAGAGGCAGGAGGGGCTGGAACAGGAGCAGGGGCAGGAGCAGGAACAGTGGAAGCAGCAGGGGCAGGAGCAGCCGCAGGAACAGGAGCAGGACCCGGCTGGCTCCCCTCAGAGGCCCGCTGTCCTGCGCAGGTGCCCGGTCACCTGCCGGCTCCTGGGCCCCTGCAGGAGGCGCTCCATTTGCCAGCTCTGCCCCCAGAGCTGCCGATGCCCCCAGTGGTGTTGGATTGGGCTCTGGGGACCTTCAGGCTTCTGCTCCTGCACCTGAGTCATCAGAATAAAACAGAGTGACAGTTGGTGTGGCTCAAAGTCCTCGGTGTGAGAGGAGAAAAGGTCACCCCCGTGTCCGCCTCTCCAGTGGCCTCTGCAGGCACACGACACACCCCACAGCCTCCCAGAGAAGCCGCAGTGGGGCACCCACCCCAGGACCTCCTCCCTGGAGGAGCCGCAGTCCGCATCGGGCGCTCTGAGGCCGGTCTGCTCCTTTCCCCACACCAGCCCCCGGACCCTCCTCCTGGGTGCCCCAGCACCCACCCGCCCCGTACGCCCGCGTCATCCACCCCCAGACTTCTCATCCTCAGGCTCTGGCTCCGTGGGCTCCGGGTCCTGGAGCAGAAACTGGTGAACCATAACCCTGTGGAGTAGCCTGGGCGGTGAAGTTGGCCTTCCCAGGCAATCTCCAGGTCCTGCTTCTGGAGACTTCTTTGCGGCCATTCACTTTCCAAGCCCAGGGTGAACCTCCTGGGCGATGGGGCACATACGCACCTCTGTAGGGGAGGGGTATCGGGATTCTGTCAGCTGCTTCCAAATTTTATCCATTGATTTCTGTAAAGACAGTGACCGGCAGCTGGTCCGGAGACTTCACCGCCCTGCCCGGCCAGCCTCAGTGTCCCTCTGCCCCTCTCTCTGCAGATATCAGGTCTGACACTAACCTGAATGTGCACAGCCCTGCACCCGGACGCAGTGACATACACCTGCAGGCCTGGGATGAACTGTGGGGACAGAGGCCGCCTCAGCACACCCTGTCCCCTCCCAGCCAACCTTGACCTGGAGTGTGAGCGTGACCTGCCCACCAGGCATCTGACCCCATATCAGCCTGCACCTGCTCAGGTGGGCCCTCCACACATGACCCCTCATTCCACACATACACGCACAAGGAGGTGACCTAGGGCCCCACACGTCAGATCAGAGCAGTGTCGGGCTGGACTGGTTGGCTCTGGGTCTCCCTGTGTTACCTTCAGGTCCCTCTGACCTAGTCCGGAGGCATCTAGGGTAAACTCTGATTCAACGTCTCTGGTATCGGAAAGGCCCACGCTGTGGCCTTTCCTGAAATCACGGCCTCTGCACGTGGGAGCACAAGATGAGACAATGTTTCTTATTGAGGGTCTCCAACAAGTGAGCTGAGTAGGGGGCTATCTCTCGAATGTGGAGGACTGCTCATCCAGGTTCCAAATTATGTTGGGGTCTGTCAACAGGGAAGTGGGGTCACTGCCGGGGGTCCCCTTAACAGGCTTCCTTCTCACACAAGAGCTCCCTTCCCAGGCTACTGGGGCTCCCCTCCACCCCTTGCCCTGTCAATACAGTTGCACCACCAGAGCCCCCCTCCCCAGCCCCGGGAAGCCTGGGTGCAGCCGGGGCCCCGCCCTGAGGAGCCAGAGCTAGATTCAGACCGGGCTCCTGCTCCCGACCAGGGCTGCGACGCTGCATAAACCATGTGCCTCTCAGCATCTCCCCAGTGTCCCCATCTGCACAGTAGGGACGTTCTGGCATCCACTTCACGGATGCCATCAGGGAGAGACCTACAGACACGCATTCAGGTGCAGCTCACCACAGCGGACACAGTGCCGATGCGTGCGGGGGTGAGTGAATAACACTGAGACCGGGGCTCAGGTCTCTCGGTGTAGACCACAGGACCCGCATCGTGGGACTTTGCGGAAGAAATGCTGATGCCTGGGGATGAGAAGCGCTACGACCCACCTGCACCGTTCGTGAGACTGGGAATCCAGTAGTGAAGATGCACGGTCTGCGGGCCCGTGGACCTGACTGGAGCAGGGGTTCAGCGGGGACCGCGGGGCACGGCAAGCGTCCCAGCTCAGTTAGGAGCAGCTGCCGGGAGCAACGGGTCTGGCAGGCGTCCGCGTCCAGTAGCTCAGGACCCGCCTGGGCAGGGGTGAAGGGAGTGGGGATCCTTGGTCTGAGCACTCATGCTCTCCGTGATCCCAAGTAGCTGTTCCCTCCACTGTCCCTTGTTTTGCCATCCATGAAATGGGTATGGGAGGAAATCTGTCCCTAGGTTCCTCCATGCATTGTTCTGGACCCCTTAAGACATGCAAGGAACAACTCCCCGTGGTCTGTCTTCACCCTGGTAACCCTGGAGGGCCCGCGTTTGAGTTCCCAGGGACCGAGATCGTGTAGTCCTAAGGAACTGGCCAAACCACCCTTGTGGTGAGTGACTGAGTTGGGCTGGGAGCCCTGGGGTCCAATGCCAGTGGCCATAAAGACCAGGGCACTGGGGCACCTTTGTGGCTAGGTCAGTTAAGTTCACAGCTATGGCTCAGGTCATGATCTCGAGGACTGTGAGTTCGAGCCCCAAATCTGGCTCTGTGCTGTAGCTCAGAGCCTGGATTCTATTTCAGACTCTGTGTCTCCCTCTCCTCCCTTCCCAGTCTCTCTCTTTCTCTCTCTAAATAAACGTGAAAAAAATTATTTAAGAGACCAGGGCATTGCCAATACTCTGGTCACATCATATGTCAAGGTGCTTGAAAAGCCAGCTCAGATCTGAAGGACTGTCCACGGAGGGTCAGTCCTGCCAGGAGAGAGGCCCAGAGGAAGATCTTTCCAGAGGGTACTCTGGGATCTCCCTCCTTCAGTTTCTTCCTGTCTGCTCCCCACTACTGTGTATTTCGTCATGGATGGTCATCAGGGATCACTCACTCTCCTACGGGAGAGTATTGGGATGTTCCCACTATTGTAGGAATCAGGCTGTAATGAAAACGTGTGCACCGGACACGGGTGCAGGTGTTTCTGCTGAACACAATCCTGACCAGGGTCTCTGAGTCATAACCTCATTTGTAGTTTGGACAGATCTGCCCAAAGTGCCTCCGTTGGAAGGCAGCTTATATTCTTCTCAGCACCGAACACAAGTTCCTGTTTCTACACAGTCTCAGATATTTTCAAACATTTGTTTTGACAGTTGTGTGATCTTATGACTGTGAGATGATATTACTGTGTTTAAGGCTAAGCTTATTTTCGTCCAATGTATAAACATGTCCTTTTTCAAAAGTGTGGTTGCTCTTTTTCTCAGTGGTTTGTAGCAATTCTTTATAACTAGGGATGTTAGGCCTCCCTCTTGAGTTTTGACCTGCCTTGATCATTTTCTCCTTTTTCCTGGGAGCTTATAATTTTTCCCTTTTATGTTTTGTGGCCTCACACCACCTCAGGTGTGGTTAAGATGTTAGTTATCCCTGATTTGATCTGTGGATTCCATACAATGCCTATAAAATACCTCAGCAATAACTAATTAAGAAATGTCATGAGATCATTTCTAAATTTACAAGAAAAGACAGGGCCAAGTATACTGGAGAAAATCGTGAAGGAAAAGAGTGTTGAGTGTTGGAGGAGGTACACCCCCAGAGATCAAAGTTTGTGTTAAAGCTCCGGGCATCGGGGCGGTGAGTGATGAGCAGGGGTAGACACACACAGCAGTGGAGGAGAACGGAGTCCACTTCAAACTCACACCTGAAGTATCGAAGACTCATAAACATCATGAGGAAAGCCAGACACAAAAGAGGACTTTCAGAGGACGGCACAATATACCAATACATGTATGAGTCCTCCTCGTCAGGATGAAGGACAAAATAGACATAAATCTCTCAGTAGACACCAAAGAGCATCTGCCAAGATTCCACACCCTCCCATGATAAAAACACAACACAAAATACAAATAGAAGGAAATACCCCAACACGATGAAGCCTGTTTCTGAAAACCCCACATCCAATACCATCCTCACTGGTTAAAGACTGAAAGCGATTCCCCTAGGTCAGGAACAAGGCAAGGATGTCTATCAATGCGGTTTCTACCAACACAGTACTGGAAGTCTCAGCCAGGGCTGTTAGACAAGAAAAAGAAAACAGTGCGTCTGCATCGGACAGGAGGAAGTAAATCATCTCTGTGTGCAGATGACATGCCCTCATATGCAGAGATTTGTACACAATTCCACCTAAACGCTTAGAAATAACCAAGGAATTCAACAAAGGTGCAGGATACAAAACAAAAGCACAAAAATCACTTTTGTTGCTATACCTGTACAATTAACAATTCAGAATGGAAAATAAGAAAATTCCCTTTGCGACAGTATAAAACACTACCTGGAAGTAAACGCAACCAAGGAGGTGAAAGGCCTGCACAGGAGAGCTAGAAAACCACGAAGAAAGCGATGAAAGGAGACACAAAGAAATGGAAAGGCGTCTTGTGCCCTTGGACTTGATTTTATACTGTCGACATGTCCGTATTACTCAAAGCGATCTGTCGGTGCAGTCTCTGTCATTCTTCCTTGCATTTGTTTCAGAAATAGAGTAATTCATCCTGGAACCTCTATGGAATCTCAGAAACCTAAAACTGCCAAAAGAATCTTGTAAAACAACAAAGTTGGACGACTCTCACTTCGGTTTTAAACTATATTAAAAGGGGCTCCTGGTGGCTCAGTTGGTTGGGTATCAGACTCTTTTGTTTTTTTATGTTCAGTCTTCACTTAATATTACTTATTTAATGTTTATTCAGAGCAACAGACAGACAGACAGAATGCAAGCTGAGGAGGGGCAGAGGAGAGAACCCGAAGCAGAGCCCAACACAGGGCTGAATTCACAAAGATAGTGAGATCATGACCTGAACCCAAGTCCAGACTCTTGATTTTGACTCAGGTCTGGTTCCCAGGGTCCTGGCATCAAGCCCTGCATGGGGGTCTCTGCCGAGCATGCAGTTTGCTTGAGACTCTCTCTCTCTATCTCCTTCTGCCCCTCTCCTCCACTTGCTCTATTTTCTCTCAGGTAATATTTTTATGAATCCAAACGATAGTACAAAACTACTATCCGACACGGGGCTCGAATACATAGCAATAAATAGAAGAGAGAGACTAGAGACAAGCCCTCGTGTACATGGTGGTGGTCTTCAGCAAGCTGGCAAGACCGCACCAAGCGGAAAGGACAGTCTCTTCAACGATGGTGTTGGGAAACTGCATGTCCCGTGCTAAGGAACAAAGATGGGCCTCACATTTCACCACTCATGAAATGAACTCAAACACGGATGAATACCTCCATAAAGCCCTAAAACTGTCAAACCTCGAAGGAAGCTGTAGGGGAAGGGGCGCCTGGGGGGCTGAGTCTGATAAGCGTCTGACTCTTGGTTTCAGGTCAGGTCATGGTCTCGGTTCAGCAGTGGGATGGAGCCCCGCGGAGCTTGCTGACAGCGCGCTTGCTTGGGGTTCGCTCCGCAGCTCTCCTGCTTGCTTGCTGCCTCACTCTCTCTGAAAATAAATAAAACCTGAAAAAACGACATAGGGGCAAAGCTGAATGACCCTGCATATGTCAATGATTTGCTGTATGTGAGACCAAAAACACAGCCCACAACAACACTAAGATACTGCAATAGGACTATGTCCAAGTTAAAAGCGGTTGTAAATCCCAGGGCACGACACGTGAAAAGACAGCCTACAGAACAGGTGTCATATTTGCCAATCATGTACCTACTCATGACTTAATATCCAGAATAGAGAACCCCTACAACAACAATAAAATGATTAAATATCCTGATTTAAAAATGGCCAAAAGCACTTGAATTTCTCCAAAGTTGATTGCAAATGTCCAAGAGGCAAATGAAAACCTGTTCTATATGAGGAACAATCAGAAAAGGGTAGACCAAAACCATAGAGAGAATCTCACACTCATTAGGATAGGATGGCCAGTGAAAGTAGAAACCAAACATCAGGAACCTAAAAATCACATCTTGGCAAAGACATGGAGAAATTAGAACCTTTGGGCACTGTTGGTATGATGGTAAAATCGTGTGACCGCCATGGAAACCAGTATTGAAGGATCTCAGAAAATTAAAACTTCAACTACAGTACGACCCAGCAGTCCCACCTGTGGGTATGGTCTCCAGAGAATTGAGCGCAGGGTCTGGAGCAGATGTTCGCACGCCATGATCTCAGCAGCACTGCTCACAGCAGCCGATGGTCAGAAACAACCCGCACGTCCACCAGTGGATGAATGGATAAACCAAATGTGGTCTAGCCACACAACGAAATATTACTCGGTCTTAAAAGGAAGGACACCTGTCACCTGCTACATCATGGATGAACCTTGGGGACATCATGCTGAGAGAATGCCCCCACAAAACACCAATCCTGTATGAATCCACAACCGCAAGTTATCGAAAGTAGCCATATTCCTGGAAACAGAAGCTCGAAAGGTGGCGAGGAGGAGCCTGGGGGGAGGGGAGACAGGGGAAGTGGTGGCTCACGGGTATGGAGTTTCGGTTTGCAGGATGAAATGTTCTGGAAATGTGTTTCACAGCGTCAATACGCTTAGCGCTACTCACTCTTCACATTACTTTTTTAATTCTTTAGTTTTGAGAGAGAGAGAGATGGAGAGAAAGAGAGAGAGAGGGAGCTGGGGAGGGACAGAGAGAAAGGTAGACACAGAATCCTAAGCAGGCTCCAGGCACTGAGCCGTCAGCACACAGTCCGACACGGGGCTCGAACTCACAAACCGTGAGACCATGACCTGAGCCGAAGTGCGACACTTCACGGCTGAGACACCCGGGCGCCCAGAACTTTACACTTTAAATGTTGAAGATGGTACGATGTTATGATTCTTTTTACCACAATAGAAAAGAGCACGTCCTGTAAGATACATTTTAAAATAAGATACATTTTAAAAGACCAATGCAGACTCGCTCACATGGACATTCTGTTTACAACGAGGAGGTTGAGCCAGGAGGTTCGGCAGAGCAGAGAGCAGGGTCTTTCCATGTAAATATTCTAGGGTCCACTGATTACCTTACGGGAAAAAAGTATCACTTCCCTCTCACTTCATAGAATAAACAAAAATCAATACCAAGTGGATCATAAGTAGAAACGTGGAAATTTCAGATAATAATCTTTCTAAAAGATACCTGAGGGAATAATTTCGAGATCTTGGGACCAGTAAAGATTTATTCGAATCTGAAGTAAACAACGCAGTAAGGAAACACTTGATTAAGGGAATTATTGCAATTAATGAGTCTTTCTACCAAAGGACACCTCAAGAGTGTCAAAAAGGCAGGCCCAGAGCGGGGTTGGACATTTGAAAGGGACCTAATTGAGAAAAGACTCGTGTGGAGGGTAGTAACCACCATAAATTTATAAAACTACAGATAATGCACCAGAACAAAACTGGCACGAGCCTGACCAGACATTTCACAAGATAGAAAACCAAATGCAAGCAAGCGTAGGAGAAGGCATTCCACGTCTTGCTCTTGACAAAATGCACCAGAAATGCAGAGATACGTCCCCACAGA